>CM054166.1:35274762-35324762 GCA_028751875.1 Rapana venosa
ATATCATCTCCACCGCCTGTACTCTTCTCTCCAAATCTGCAGTCAGGGTCCATGATTCACAGGCATACAGAAATATGGATATGACAAGGGAGCGCATTAGTCTGATCTTGGAGATAAGTGAGATATTTTTATCTCTCCAGATGGTGTTTAGTTTTGACAAAGCTGTTATTGTCTGTGCAGTCCTGCATACTACTTCTGGCTTGGATCCCTGGTCGGATACAATGGCTCCCAGGTACTTGAAGCTTTGAACTGTTTCCAGCTTCTGGTCATTAACCCTGATATCAGTGCTAATGCCGTTGGTGTTATTAGTCATCAGTTTGGTCTTCTCTGCACTGATTTCCATGCCGTATGTTTTGGAGGCCTTATTCAAGTGTTCTGTTAGGCTGGCAAGCTCTTTTTCTGATCCTGCTATTCCATCAATGTCATCTGCGAAGCGGAGGTTTGTGATCGTTCTGCCACCAATGCTGACTGATCCTTCATGATGTTCCAGTGCATCAGCCATGATTCTCTCAAGGAAGATGTTGAAAAGAGTGGGTGAGAGTAGACAGCCCTGCCTTACTCCAACTGTTGTTCGAAACCATTCTCCAATGTTGTTGTTGTAGTACACTGCGCTGGTGGCCTCGCTGTACAGCTGTTTGATGATTCTGATCAGGTTTGCATTGATGCTGTACAAATTCATGGTTTCCCACAAAGCTGCATGCCACACCCTGTCAAATGCCTTCTTAAAATCGATAAATACGTGGTAAGGTCTTGTTGATGTTGAAGGTACCGCTCACATAGTATTCTGAGGTTGAATATCTGTTCTGTTGTGCTGCGCCCTGCTCTGAAACCTGCTTATTCCTCAGAAATGATGGTCTCTGCTTGTGGCTTCAGTCTATTCAATATTATCTGCAGCATGACCTTGCTTGGGTGGCATATGAGGCTGATTGTGCGGTAATTATGGCATTGTTGTAGATTTCCTTTTCTTCCTTCAGTAACTCCAGTACAATTCACTAGAGAGTCAGCAACATGACACAGCAGTGAGCGTTTATCCTTCACTTCACCTTCGCCTACCCCTAGCAGTCCCTTGGAGCGTTTATGTAGCCTGTCAACAAGTGTTGCATGACAAGTTGTTGTCCTGTTGTTCCAGATAAAACCAGACTTTGAGGTTGATGGTTTTTCATAATGGCGGTCAGTTGTATGTCCGCAACCTCACACAAATGCAAGCAAACGCTTCTTTTCTGTTCACACCATTGCTTGTTATCTCTTCACACCATTGCTTATCTCTTCACGCCATTGCTTATCTCTTCACGCCATTGCTTATCTCTTCACGCCATTGCTTGTTTTATATTCACACCATTGCTTATCTCTTCACACCATTGCCTGTTATTTCCTCACACCATTGCTGGTTTCCTCACACATTGTTTATTCTCACACCCTTGCTTATCTCTTCACACCATTGCTTGTTATCTCCTCACACCATTGCTTGTTATCTCTTCACACCATTGCTTGTTTATATTCACACCATTGCTTTTTATATTCACACCATTTGCTTGTTTTATATTCACACCATTGTTGTTTATTCTATTTGCTGTACTCATCACACTTTTCTTTTATCTCAACCGTGCTTGTTATCTCCTCACGTATGCATGTTTTGTATCACACAATGTTGGTTTGTTCACACAAGTTTGGCTTTGTGTTCACACAGTTGTTAGTGTTACAACAATAGTTTGTTTTCTGTTCACCTCAAGCTTTTTCGTCAATATTGCTTGTTCGTGTTCAACTTGCTTGTTCCAATTCATTTTTGCTTTTCTTTCTTTCGAATATTGCATGATTTCTGTTTTAACAGTGCTAGTTGATGTGGACTGCCCTTCATTTAAAGAGCTCTGACATTGCAGCTTATCAATTTAAAACAGTGTTAAAGGACCTTGACAAAACTTATAACATTTCACATCAATACATATGCAATAACTGATACCAACTTGCATATCAATGTGTCAACTTGTGTTCACAAGTATTTTCCCTTTGAAGTATCAATCTACAAATGTAACCCCTGCTTAGATCATGGATACCACACAATCCATTAAGCTCTAAAACTATATCCATACTATCAATCTATCTAACCATTTAGAAAACTATTCGATTCACTTCAATTTCATTTCAAAGCCTATGATCACCAGATAATGGTGGAGCTCTTGTGGCACACGTCTTCTGCAGAGAGCAAATGAACTTCACGCAGGAATCAGCGTACTAAATGGGACAAATTAAGATAAAGAGCTGTGAAAACTTAACCTTTAACCATCAATAAATAACGCTTTTACTTGACTTAATTGACTTGACTTCAAGTTGCATGCTATCTATTCACACAGTTGCGTGGTATCTATTCACACAGTTTAGTATGTAATGAACACAATGGATTGGTCTACGTATCTATTCACAGTTGTTTAGTATAATTATATTCACATAGTGTCTTCATTTCTGTTTTCTGTTTCTGGATTCTTTTAAAAAGTAAAGGTGTCGCATAACCTATGTGGTCGTAGGGGAGCAAGGCATTTGGGACCTCAACTTCTCAAGGGGGTCAGCATATTGAGGGCAGCGCCCATCTCTTCTCCGTCGCTGCTTTACCTTCCCTGACCCTAAAGAGGGCAGGTACCCATTTACAGCTGGGTGAACTAAGGAACTGTACTGAAACCAAAGCGTGCAAACGGTCACCCACCCAAGCGGTAACCACACTCGACGCTGCTTAACCTTGGCTGGGGAAAGCGAGTGCTCTGACCACTGAGCTATCCCGTCCCCATCTTGTACAGATTCTTTTACGTGCACTAATTGTGTGATGGTCAAGGGATCTCGGTTTAGCACCTGACAAATCAGGCCCAGCGTATCGACTTGGGAAAGAAAAAGAATTGGTGTGTTTTAAATCTCTCCGGGGGGGAAAAGACGGGAAAATGGACCCAGAAGACAGAAAAATAGACATGATGGAGTTGATAGGAAGTAAAGTAATAAGCCAGAAACAAAAAGAGGGATAGAAAAAGAGGGAATTCCTAGCACATAATTTCCAGAAGGTGGGGATGCTACTTGGCACTGACAGGTTCCGGGCCTTGCCATGGGAGATATCCCCAGACTAGTGTGTTAATAATGATAATGATAATAATAATAATAATAATAATAATAATAATAATAATGATGATAATAATAATAATAATAATAATATATGGAATTTATATAGCGCTGAATCTTGTAAAAACAAGCAAATCGAAGCACTTTCCACTAAACCACCCACCCAGTGCAGTACTTTACAAATTATTGTACCTTTGTTAATCTTTCCTAACTCGCTCCCCCCAACTGAACGTCACTGCATACTCACAAGCAACAACAAAACAAAAACAAAACAATCCTACACAACATCCAAACGGTGGCAATGCATTAGCACGACAGGTCCGGCCTTCCTGGAACTCCCCGACTAGTGAGAACCTACTACACAAATAATAATGAGTGTTTGAAAAATTTATGTTGACGTCTCACCCATTATCAATCTAACTCATAACTTGTGTACATATACCATTACAAATAATAACACAAAAAAAAAATAATCACATAAACATGATATATAGCGACTAAACTTGAAAAACACAAACAAGCACTCCACTATACACCACCAACCAGTCACACTATTTACAACTAAGCCTTTATCTACTACCACCCCCACCCCCCCCACATCACCCAAACACTCCCCACACACACACTCACAATACACCACAACACACACACACAACACACACACACACACACACAGATACACCACACACACACACAGATACACCACACACACACACACCACACACAGCCTGTGTGTGTGTGTGTGTGTGTCAGATATCACGTGACTCCATCATGGACACCTGCCAATCAGTACCAACAATCACCCCCTCCCCCTCCCCACCTTTACATACATATTCATAAGGCGGTTGGGAGTCAGTGGGACTGATAACCAGCAGGTCTTTTGGGCGAGCTACCTCTGATCTACATTACTCTTTAAGTTTGGGCATTTTTGGATTTCAGTTTGACCAAAGGTTTGTCCTCTCTCTCTCTCTCTCTCTCTCTCTCTCTCTCTCTCTCTCTCTCTCTCTCTCTCTCTCTCTCTCTCTCTCTCTCTCTCTCTTCTCTCTCTCTCTTTTCTCTCTCTCTCTTCTCTCTCTCTAGCTCTATCTGCTTTTCGTAACGTATTGGATTGTACACGTTAATCTGATTAAAATATTATATAAACCCACAACCTTTTTTTTCAGTATGTGTAATTGTGGAGGCCGAAGTACATTACAACATTTCAGATTTAGATTGTTAGTACTTTCTGATGTTTTTCTCTAGTTTCTTACTGTTTTTTTAGGTATGGATTGTTGTATACCAAAGAAGGTTTGATTTAAAAAATTTATATCATTAACTAATAAAATTTGTTTAAATTCATATGTATAATTGTAAGAGAACTTTCGATAATAATCATCAGTTCTTTTTTGTTTGGAAAATTATTTATATTCACTTTCGTGTATGTTTTTTTCTGTTTCTTTATGTTTGTGTTTATTGTTGTGTTTGTTGTATAGCCCGTATGTAGAGCAAAGGGTTTGGTACATTAACAAAAATTGTGAATACTCACTGTTAACTTTAGAAATAAAAATTATCAACATCATCATTATCATCATCATCATCATCATCATCATCATCATCATCATCATCATTACTTCATCAACACACCCTCATCATCAAGTTCTTTTTCTGTTGTGGACGAAAAATACTATTTTGGACATATTTATCAATCAGTAGTAGTTCTGGGTTTATACTGGTGATTGCACATATATTTTTCACAGTGTGTCTAAGCAAGGTGTACTACTGCGCAGCGCATTTTGCTTTCCCCATGAGATCAGAGCAACTGGGTCCTTCCAATCCGAGGCAATTTTTGTAATGCATGATGGTCAATGACAGTGAGGATGACGCAATGATGCTGCTGTGGAAGTGCATATGCTTTGAGACTACTTGACATGGTTGTACTCTACGCTCACTATCATAATATATCCCGGCGTCAACCGGGCCTGAGAGATACAGACACCTGCAGTGTTGGTCAGGTAAGTTGAGCATCACTCTCAAACTCACATCCGTAAAGTAGATGAGGAGCCAGCCGGAGTCCGAAAAATCACTACGACTCTTATGAGATTCGAACCCGCAACCTTCCGTCGTAACCCAAGGCGCTAACCACTACATCATGGCATCTGGTCAGTGTTAACAGTTATGTCATTCAGAAAATAGTAATAATAACCAACGTTTTACTAGGTACATGATAATAATCCTATCTTGCAACTTTCTTGCCAAAGATCAAACAGATTCAGTTTATATGCCATTGAATTCTTGTCAGCTCATCACAATCATTCAAAATATTCTGTTCAGAGGGGGGGAATAATATATACAGATAGGAACAGAGTAGTACACTGAAAGTCTTATTTTAAAAGACAACTTGCACAAGACTTTATTAAACACAAGAATGCACCAAGTGACCTTAGAGTTAGTAAGATCTAGAACTTACCGACTTACTATAAATGTGCATGATGATTCAAAAATAGTACAAGGCTTTCTGTATAAAATACTGTATGATAAATGCTGATCATAAGATATAGAACGTGTACATTAACAAAACCAAAGGAACAAATAATCAGTGTATATTAACAAAACAACGAATAAAAATTGTATATTAACAAAACCAAGTGCTTTGATTTGTTTTTGCAAGATATGACACTATATAAAATCCATTTATCATTATTATTATTATTATTAGTAGTAGTAGTAGTAGTAGTAGTTAGTAGTAGTAGTAGTAGTAGTATTAGTATTATTAAAAAGGAAAACCAACAAAATACTGCATAAATGGTGTACATTACCAACACCAAAGGACGGATTTATCAGTTTAATTAGGTATTATAGAACACGAACACAATGTGTATGGAGATAATTATTCTTTAATACATGCTGAAAACGAAACCAGGGAAGATCGTTGTTATTGGTGTGACTTACATAAGATTTAAAAAAATAGCGGGGAGGGGGAGGGGATGGAGTGGAAGTGGCAAAGCATGTGTTGTTCTAGCGGGAAGAATTGTCTTAGAATGTGTGGGTGGTTTTTTAGAGAAAAAGTGGCACATCATGGGCTGTTTTAGAGGGAAAAGTGGCATAACGTGTGTTGTTTTAGAGGGGAAAGTTTATTTTCTTTATTTATTTTATGTTGTTTTTTTTATTTTATTCTTTTTTCCCGAGGATAATGGATTAACACTCATGTGCCTTTTTTCACCCAGTCCCCGTGTGTATGCAATCGTGGCATAATGTGTGTTGTTTTAGAGGGGAAAAGTGGCAAAGCGTGTTATTTTTAGAGGGAAAAGTGGCACATGTGTTGTTTTAGAGGGAAAAGTGGTATAATGTGTGCTTGTTTTAGAGGGAAAAGTGGCACAGTATGTATTGTTTTAGAGGGAAAAGTGACACACCATGTGTTGATTTAGAGGGAAAAGTGGCACAGCATGTATTGTTTTAGAGGGAAAAGTGACACAGCATGTGTTGATTTAGAGGGAAAGTGGCATAACGTGTATTGATTTAGAGGGAAGTGTGGCATAACGTGTGTTGTTTTAGAGGGGAAAATGGCAAAGCGTGTTGTTTTAGAGGGGAAAGTAGCATAACATTTGTTGTTTTAAAGGTGGAAAGTGGCATAATTTAATTTTTTTTATATTTTATAGGGGAAAGTGGCATAACATTTGTTTTTTACAGGGGAAAATGGCGAAATATTTTTTTGTTTTAGAGGGAAAAGTAGCATAGCGTGTGTTATTTTAGAGAGAAAAGTGGCATAACATTTATTGTTTTAAGGGGAAAAGTGGCATAGCGTGTGTTGTTTTATAGGGGAAAAGTGGCATAGCATTTGTTGTTTAGGAGGGAAAATGGCAAAACATTTGTTGTTTTAGAGAGAAAAGTGGCATAACATTTGTTGCTTTAGAGAGAAAAGTGGCATAACGTGTGTTGTTTTAGATGAGAAAGTGGCATAACGTGTGTTGTTTTAGAAGAGAAAGTGGCATAACGTGTGTTGTTTTAGAAAGGAAAGTGGCATAACGTGTGTTGTTTTAGAAGGGAAAGTGGCATAACGTGTGTTGTTTTAGAAAGAAAGTGGCATAACGTGTGTTGTTTTAGAAGGGAAAGTGGCATAACGTGTGTTGTTTTAGAAGGAAAGTGGCATAACGTGTGTTTTAGAGGAAGTGGTACGTGTGTTTTTAGAGAGGAAAGTGGCATAACGTGTGTTGTTTTAGAGAGGAAAGTGGCATAACGTGTGTTGTTTTAGAAGAGAAAGTGGCATAACGTGTGTTGTTTTAGAAGAGAAAGTGGCATAACGTGTGTTGTTTTAGAAGGGAAAGTGGCATAACGTGTGTTGTTTTAGAAGGGAAAGTGGCATAACGTGTGTTGTTTTAGAAGGGAAAGTGGCATAACGTGTGTTGTTTTAGAAGAGAAAGTGGCATAACGTGTGTTGTTTTAGATGAGAAAGTGGCATAACGTGTGTTGTTTTAGAAAATAAAGTGGCATAACGTGTGTTGTTTTAGAAGAGAAAGTGGCATAACGTGTGTTGTTTTAGAGGGGAAAGTGGCATAACGTGTGTTGTTTTAGAAGAGAAAGTGGCATAACGTGTGTTGTTTTAGAAGAGAAAGTGGCATAACGTGTGTTGTTTTAGAAGAGAAAGTGGCATAACGTGTGTTGTTTTAGAAGGGAAAGTGGCATAACGTGTGTTGTTTTAGAAGAGAAAGTGGCATAACGTGTGTTGTTTTAGAAGAGAAAGTGGCATAACGTGTGTTGTTTTAGAAGGAAAGTGGCATAACGTGTGTTGTTTTAGAGGGAAAGTGGCATAACGTGTGTTGTTCAAAGCCATTACTTATTGTAAAAATTATTATAAATACTTCTGAGAAATCATTGAAGAAAGGTCACCTACCTACCTTCCTTCATACCTACCTACCTACCTCGTCTTTCCCTACCTCTCTGTCTCTGTCGCTGTTTGTCTGTCTGTCGCTCTGTCTTTCACACACACACACACACACACACACACACACACACACACACACACACACACACACACACACACACACACACACACACACACACACACACACAACACACACACACCACATATATAGTAATAAATAGTTAATAATAATAATAATAATGATGATGATACTACTACTACTACTACTACTACTACTACTACTGATTATATTGATAATAATTATAATAATAAATAGAATTTATATAGCGCTGTATCTTGCAGAGACAAATCAAAGCGCTTGCACTCAACTCATTCTTACACAGTCATACAACCAGTAACAATTAACAGTTCCAGCAAGTCCAAATGTGCACACACGCACGCACGCACGCACGCGCGCACGCGCACACACACACACACACACACACACACACACACACACACACACAGAAGTCACACATCCTGGCAGGGCAATAGAATCTTGGCTGTTGAAGGCAGGGAAAAGTTATGAGATGAAGCAGGAGAGGAAAATCTTAGGTTTGAAATAAATGTCTTGAGACAGGATTTAAAAGTGTCATAAGAAGGCTTTTGGCGGAGAGAGAGAGAGGGAGGTCATTCCAGATCGATGGACCAGAAATAGAGAAAGAGCGACGGCCGATGGTGGATTGGTTGAATCTAGGTATTCGTAAGGACAAGGTATCTGCGACAGAGCGGAGAGAACGAGAAGGTGTACAAGTGAAGACATTCACAGAGTAGGCGGGTGCTGTTTGTGGAGACATTTGTAACAGAGGGTACTGATCATATAGTTTACTCTCTGTGGCACATGCTGTCAGTGGAGAGATTGCAAGAGAGCGGTAATGTGCTCAGATTTTTTCTTTCTGAGGACTAGTCGAGCTTCAGAGTTTTGTATACGTTAAGGGATGGATTGATGATGCTGGCAGACCAGCCAAAAGACAATTGCAATAGCCCAACGTGAAAGAATGAGAGACGTAACAAGTTTGGATGTTGCATCTGTGGACAGGTACTTTCGAATTGCACTAAAACGCCGTAATTGATAGTAGCATGACTAGCAGGTCGGGGTGATGAAGTTTTGCATGGAGTGTGTTGTCAATAATGACCCCTAGATACTTCACAGCAGGCTGATAGAGGGACTGATGCATTGGCAAGTTTTATTGAAGCTGTTGTAATTGAAGAGAGTTTGTGTTTGGTCCCTAAAAGCATGGTACATACATACATACACAACACACAGATCAGGTCACATTTTAGACTGGCTTATTACCGATGTTTCACAAGGTCTAGTCACATTTCAGTCTGTATCTGTCACTGACGAACTGCTCTCCGATCATTCTGCCATTCTTTTCTTTCTCAACATTGCAAAGCCTGTCAGAAACAAGAAGTGCATTACCCGTCGCAACCTTAAGGCCATACATGTTCAAACTTTTCTTTCCCAAACTGTTCAACGCCTATCACATACCCCTGACCATACTGACCCTTCTAAACGCTACAATATCGTCCTCAGCCAACTCCTTGATGAGCATGCTCCTCCTACTGACCATCTTCTGCCTGATAGGCCCTGTGAACCATTGTACACCCTTGACATCCTGGTCGCAAAACGCAAACGCCGACAACTAGAGCGGCAATGGCGAAAAACAAAAACCAAAATAAACAAACAGCTTCTTCGTAAACAAATCAACAAAGTTAAAACCTTAATTTATTCAGCAAAAACAAAGTATTACTCTTCTCAAGTTATTGATGCCACATCTATGAAATCTCTCTTTTTCCTCACATCCACGTTTCTTGGATCTGAGAAGGCTAGTCCTCTGCCTTCTATTCACGACCACTCTGAACTTCCTTCTATATTTTCTACATTCTTCTTTGACAAAGCCCGCAACATTCGCTCCAGTTTGGATCAGACTCCTTTCCAGCCTGCAACTTCTGATCCCCAATTCTCTGGCACTCCTCTCCTTTCCTTTCATCCCGCAAGCGAGAAAGAAATCGAGATAATTCTGAAAGGAATAACCATAAAATCATGTGATCTTGACCCCATAACTGCTTCTCTTTTCACACAGTGCCTGCCACAACTTATTCCCACTATTAAGAAAATAGGAAACTTATCTCTTGTCTCTGGAAATGCTCCTTCAGCTCTAAAAACTGCTATAGTCACACCTCTACTCAACAAGCATGACCTTGACCCCAACATTTTGAAGAACTATAGACCTGTTTCCAACCTACCTTTTATCTCTCAAGTCCTTGAAAAAGTACTTCTAAAACAGCTCAACCACCACTTCTCTTCAACAATCTCCTTCCTGCATTTCAGTCTGCCTATCGCGTCAACCACAGCACTGAAACTACCCTTGTCCAAACCGTAAACACACTTCCACTCGCTTCTGACTCGGGGAAAATATATCTTCTTACTCTATTCGACCTATCTACAGCCTTTGACACTATTGACCACTCCATTCTTCTCTCTCGTCTTCAAAAAACATTTGGTGTTTCTGGTACAGCCCTTACCTGGTTTAGCTCATAGCTTACTGACCGATCCCAGACAGTTGCAGAAAACAAGATTCAGTCAGTACCTGCCAGACTGGAATGTGAGTTCCACAGGGATCTGTTCTGGGCCCTGTTCTTTCCACCCTCTACACTGCTCAACTGTCACATATATTTAACCGCCATCAGATCAACCATCATTTTTATGCAGATGACTCTAAGATTCTAAGCAGAATATAGCCCACTGCTTTCAAGATATCCAAAATTGGATGATACATAACAAGTTACAGCTAAATGCAGATAAAACGGAAACCATGCTTGTAGGGACCAAACACAAACTCTCTTCAATTAAAATAGCTTCAATACAACTTGCCAATGCATCATTCCCTTTATCTACTGCTGTGAAGTATCTAGGTGTCATCGACAACACACTCTATATGCAAAACTTCATCACCCCGACCTGCCAGTCGTGCTACTATCAATTACGGCGTAGTAGTGCAATTCGAAAGTACCTGTCCACAGATGCAATATCCAAACTTGTTACGTCTCTCATTCTTTCACGTCTGGACTATTGCAATTGTCTTTTGGCTGGTCTGCCAGCATCATCAATCCAATCCCTTCAACGTATACAAAACTCTGAAGCTCGACTAGTCCTCAGAAAGAAAAAATCTGAGCCCTATATAAATTCCATGTCTTCTTCTTCTTCTACATACATACATACACACGCGAACGAAGATTCTCTCACACACATACTCCCTTCTCCACAGCCATCAACCATCCACCTCTCTCTCTCTTTCTATCTGTATCTCTCTCTCTCTCTCACACACACACCTGTTTTAATTCAATATTTTCCTTGTTTCAAAAATAAGTTTGCAAATTTGTGTACACAGGAAAAACAATTTCATGACTAAAATGAGAAAAGGTCATGTTTTTCATCGAAAAAGAAAAAATGCTTACATTTCACTTCGATAAAGCGTGCCACAGGCTGATTGTAAAAATACTGCAAGCCCGAGAAAAATACTGAATCTTTGCCATCAAATACTGAAATCAGTACTGTGAGGCTAGGTATACAGGTGTGAAACAGTCATGCAATACCAGAAATCGTATTAGGATATATGCAAGGGGAAAAAACTCTACAGAAATGACTTTAGACGATCAATTCTACCTTTCATTATCTGGCAAATAAAACTGGACATTTTAGAACAATGTGTAATTAATACCGTACACACGCACATCATTCGATACAAGGAACGAAATGTACAAAAAATGAAAGTGATGAAGGTAAACAACAGATGATTGTCAGCACCTGCCCAAACAGTCAGACACGGGATTATCTGCCTAGATAATAGATACTGGCTTTTAGAGCTGTTCTCTGTTGCACAGGGTCAGTCTGCCATGGTGACAGATGGAGTGGCAATAATCTTGTCTAGAGTTATGCCAAAACTGGTTTTTTTAAATGACGGAAGCAATTTCAGAGCATATTGCAATGCTGACGATGGTTAGGAACCCGAATGCGTGCGCTCGCGCGCGACCACACACGCGCCCCACACACACAACACACACACACACACACACACACACACACACACCCACACACACAACACACACACACACACACAAAACACACACACACACACACTTTCTCTCTCACGGGTGAAGACTGATATGATAATTATGTTAAAACTTTGTCCGTCGTGTTCGACGATGACCTCCAAAACAGCAGAGGAGACAGCTACTGTTTCGGAAATTGGGCAGAACTTTGACGATAGCGGCGATGCCTTCTGTGCCGTTGATAGTGGACTGCAGTCAGATAACACGCTAGTGCTTTATCTACACAATGATTACAGTTTTTTGTCTTCCTCGGCTAGAGCTGTGAGCTTCACCAATGGTAAGATTGTGTGTACCTGACCGGGTTCGCCAACTATGAAGGTAGCCGCATTCCGACTTCGGGGATGGTTTTTATTTTAATTTTATTATTTGATATCGAGGATAATGGAATAAGCACTCATGTGCTTTTTTTACATTCAGTCCCCATGTGTATGCGGTTTTGTAAAGTGTCATCTGTTCCCACCGGCACACAATGGCCTACTCTTACGAAAAGTGGAACAGGATTTTAACGTGTGCGCAAGACGTTCTGCGTGGGTTCGCACACGGGGCCTCGGTTTATGTCTCATCCGAAAGGCATTTGGGGAGAGTAGAGTCTGCACTGATGTTAACTCCAGGGTAAAATATCCCCTTTAAACGGGAATCGAACCCGGGTTGTCAGATTGCGAGCGCAATGCTCTAACCACTAGGACTATCCCGTCCCCCCCTTCCACCCGCTCGACACCTGTGTTGCACTCGTTTTTCTTTTTAAGTTATCTTTTTCCTGCCGGAATAAAATGGCCTACTCTTACAAAGGCGGAACTGGTTTTTGACTTGGGCGCAAGATGCTCTGCGTGCGTTTGCACACGGGTCCTCGGTTTATAGTTTAATCTGAGGGACTTTCGGGGAGATGGAGTCAGTACTGTACTGATGTTAACTCCAGGGGGGAAATCCCTAAAACAGGCGCCTCCGTGGTGGCTCGATCCTGGGCTGGCAGATCACGAGGGCAACGGTGTAGACACTTGGCTATCTCCCCCAACCCCTCTTACATTTACCACCCCCTCTCTTTCTCTACCCCCCTCTCTCTCTCAAATGAATTTTTGCTTATTGTATCCCTATCCCCACGCCTTCCCATTGCAAAGGGCGAAAGCTTTATTGCCATCAAATCATCATCATCATCATCATTGTCGTCATCATCATCATCATCATCCTCTATCATCTTCATCTCTTCACTCATCATCATCATCTATCTTCTCTTTCTCTCTCTCCCTCTCCCCCCCTCTCCCTCCTCTCCCTCCCTCTCTCTCTCTTCCTCTCCCTCTCTCTCCCTCCCTCTCTCTCTATCTCGTTCTCTCTGTCTCTCTCTCCCCCTCTCTCTCCCTCTCTCTCCCTCCCTCTCTCTCTCTCTTCCTCTCCCCTCTCTCTCTGTCTCTCCCTCTCTCCCCACCCTCTCCTCTCTCTCCTCCCCTCCCCTCTCTCTCTCTCCTCTCTCTCTTTCTCTTAACTTCTGATGAGTAGTTGGGGCACTGCACTGAAGCTTTCAGGTCCTGTTTCTTGATGGGCAAGGTGACCCTGGTGGAGCCCATCCCTCTCCACGCACTAAGGTGCATGCTGGGTGTGTCTGTGTCTCTGTGACCCATCAAACACTGATACAAAATCATGGAATCTTCTAACGTGTGCATAGTGGGTCTTCTGCATGCGTTTATATATATGTGCGTTTATGCGTTTTTGAATTTGTAAATCTGTTAATTCTGTTTCTGTGCGTGTGTGTTTACATTTGAATTTGTAAAAATCTATTAATTGTAACTGGCTGCATGTGAAAGACTAGGATGAATGAAGCGCTTTGATCTGTTTTTTGGCAAGATATAGCGCTGTATAAATTTCATGCATTATTATTATTATACACCCTAATATCCCCAGATATATCACAAAAAAACGGACGCGATAGCCGAGTAGTTAGACCGTTCGATTTCAACTCCATGGGTCCATGAAGTGGTACATTTGAATCTCAGCGGTGTCTAGTGAGTTAGGGGTGGGCGTTTTGAAGACCTCCCAGGTCAACTTTAAGTGCCGACCTGCTAGTGCCTTGAACATTCACTTCGTGTAGGTGCAAGTCAAGTCATGTCAAGTCAAGTCAAGTCAAGTCAAATTTTTATTTTCCAGACGTTACATTGAACACACACACATGCATAAGATCAAGTATGCACGTTAAGGATCGCGTCACTTATATCAGCGTTTGGTGGGTTGCCCAAACACCAACATACCCAGCAAACATTCCCGAAGTCGGAATGTGGCTACCTTACGGAAGGGGAGAAAAAAAACGGTCGCATACGCAAAATCTCGCTTTCTGTGATCCTGCCATCGCGGAACTCTAGCCGAGGAACGAAAAAAATATATAAAAAATGCCACCCCACTCACAACCACCCCCCTCCGAAACAAAAGAGGCAGCTTTTCTGATGTGTTATAGGTACAATATTGTTGTTATTAATTTTTCGAGGTCGGAGTGCGGCTACCTTCCATTCATTCCCTCTTCACCATGCCCGTAGTTATCCTTAATGATGGCAGGGGACAAACACGGCTGCACAGGGAAAATCTCCCCATTAGTGACCCTTGGTGCTGTAGCCGAGGATCAACAGCGAAAACATCTGTTAGTAATATTGTGTTTTGTTACTCTTTTGCAGATGCGTGCCGTTCTGTTGTTGCTGTTGTTTTATCTCCTGGTGGGGGCAGGTAAGTTGGTTTTTAACAGATGATATTAACCAGAGCATACCACATATATTATGTATGAACAACAATCACAAACAGCATAGCAACAACAAGCATAAAGCTTATAACTGTATTCAGTCTCACTCTTATAACTGCTGATAGCTTCAACATTGTCAACGTATTGACATCTTTTTCTCTTGTTTTTGTTGTTGGTCTAGATGAAATGATCTTTTATTGATCAACGTCGATTTGTCGTGTTTGAGTGGCGATTGTGGACTGTTGAATGAATTTTAGCAATGATAAGAAGATGGCGTTGTTTTCACTAAGTTTTCATTTCCCTTCTGTGTACACCTGTAATAGGTTTCTTTTTTTTTACACAGAAGTTTTATAGATTGTCTCCACAATCAACTAAATTGGTAAAACAAAAAAACCAAGACCTTTTACGTTTTAAATGGTGTCAAGTAGAGAAAATGAAAGTGTCTTTTTTGTGTGAATGTCATCAATGTCATCTTGTTTTGTATACCGCTCTTCAACCGTGACAAATTTCCCTATCTGGAATTTTGGGCTGTTGTCCACGGGTACCACAGCGTTTCGCCACGTGTACAGCGCTACCAATTTTGTCTGGTCTACGAGTGCATTATTTTGTTTCTATACAAGAGTGGCGGTTTTACATAACTTTGTCAGGGACAGCCCTTGTTGCTGTAAGTTCTTTTTCTTGCACTGAATGTATGTTGCACGCAGGGCTTTGGGTTATCGTTTTGTGTGAAACACTAGCTCCCAGACCACCTCTCAGCAACTTCAGAAAAAAAATGAACCCACGATCTAGCTGTGGCTTTTTTATATTATGAGTTGCTGTCTTCAATTTAACGTTTGTTCACTCTAAGTGATATTAGACAATGTTGTTTGAGTGCCTTATCACTAAACCACACCTCGCTATAGTCATGAAAAGAAACGAGACCAAATCACAAATTTGGGGCTTGTAAAGATGTAAATGTGTTTATATTAATAATTATGTTTTAATTTGCATGCATATCAATCTATCTAAGCATATTCTTCACACTCGTACAGGGGACTCCAGTTCATAGTTTCATCTGTAGGACTTTGGCAGGGTGGAGTCAAACTCCCCAGGGAGCAAAATCCCAGCTAACAGAATCCCCAGTGAAGAGTCCAACACTCATGCACTGCCCTATCTTCCTTTTTCTTCAAACCAACCACCATCCATCATTCTTGTAACTACTTCGAGCCTTACAACAGCCACTGCGAATATCCTACACATTTCAAAACCAGTCATCGAACATGACTCTAGAAAGCTCGTAGCGCCAACAAGCTATAATTAGAAGCAACACGCGTATAACCTCTTTTTTGCAGAGGCCGCAACCGTAACCAAGGGAGACATCTCATCTGTGTCTGAAACCAAGGGAGGCCAATCGCTGTCTGTAAGGGCAGGTGAGGGTGACGAACCCCAGAGTCCTTCAGTCTCTGCTCCGCTAGGCACCACTCACAGACGAGCAGTGCCACCTGCATGTATGTAGAATTCATGGCCTTGCTCTTTGCTCTCGTTTTTCTCAGGTAGTCGGTCATCAGTGACTGAAGCCATCAGTGCCAAGACTGTTGTGTGTGAAATAGTGTTGTTTCTGAGTGCTTTCGCTGTTTATGGTCTGTTTGTCTGTCAAAGTCAAAGTCAAGCTTTTATTTCAAGATGAAGCAAAACGCTTGCTTTTTTTCGTCAAGCCATCTAAAAGAAAGAAAAAAAGCAACCAACAACAACAACACACCAACAGCACAAACAAAAATATATCAAACCTTATTGAAAAAGGAAATTATAATGATAAAGATGACGATGGTGACTACGACGATGATGACGAAAACGGTATCAATAAACAAGAACAATTACTACTGCCAGAAATATCAATGAAGACGATGATAATACGATGAAACTATTAATCAAAAACATTACAGCAGATCATGTTTCAATATCCAACACAACCCACACATAAATACGCACATACATATATAACCATAGGCTCACCCACTTATACTATTATTTGCTAACCACACACACATACACAAGCCCACTACCACACCCACATCTCTGTTTGTGTCTGTCTATCTACATATCTTTCTGTCTGTCTGTCTGTCTATCTGTCTGTCTAGCTATTTATCATCTATTTATCTATCTCTGTCTGTCTGACAGTCTGTCTGCCAGTCTGTCTGTCTATTTATCTATGTATCATCTAACTGTCTGCCTGTCTGTCTATTTATGTATCCATTTATCTATCTATTATTTACCAGTTTATCTATCTTACCTATACCTATATCTATCTGTTTGTATATCGATCTTATTCTCTGTGTGTATGTGTGCGTGCTTGCGTGTTTGTGTGCACACCAGCTCGCGGGCGGGCGTGCATGCATGGATGTACGAGTGAACACGCCTTCCTACATGTATGTGTGTGTGTTTGTGCGTGAGTGAGCGCGTGCGTGCGTTCCTCACCCACTTGTACGCGTTTCTACCAACGTGTTTTTACACACACACACCACACACACACACACACACACACACACATACACACACACACACACACACACACACACAACACACACACACACACACACACACACACACACACACACACACACACACCCCCTGCCATTTTTCTTTTCCTTCGTTCCTCGTCTTCAACTTCCAAAGTATAGTGAGATTTTAGCCTATACGACTTATGGTGGATTTAAAAAAAACACACCAAAAAACACCTCACTATGAAGGTAGCCGTAATCCGACTTCAGGGGACATACCAGCACTATTCCCGTCTCTCGTGTGTGGGGGTGGGGACGGGATAGCTCAGTGGTCGGAGCACTCGCTTTCCCCACCAGCCAAGTTAAGCAGCGTCGAGCGTGGTTACCACTTGGAAGGGTGACCGTTTGCGCGCCTTGGCTTCAGTACAGTTCCCCCTCCAGTTCACCCAGCTGTAAATGGGTACCTGCCCTCTTTAGGGTCAGGGAAGGTAAAGAAGCGAGGGAGAGGAGATGGGCGCCACCGCCCTCAATATGCTGGCCCTAGAGAAGTGAGGCCTCTGACGCCTCGCTCCCCTACGACCTTCTAGGTTATGGGACTCCTTTACCTCCTTTACCTCTCGTGTGTGTGCTCAGTCGGCCCAGTCAACATCACACTGACCGGACCCTCTTCCTCCACCGGCATCACCCGAAACGCAACGAATGTCACGTTGACCTGCACTGCCATGGGCAGCCCCCTACTGGCCTTCGAGTGGAGCAACAACACCGCTCCTAACGCTCTGCTGACCCCTGTGTCTGGCCTGGGCAACTTCACCTTCAGCCAGGACATGCACTTTGACCCCACCGAGTTCAAGGACGGTGACGTCATCGGCTGTGAGGCTTCCAACCCTGCCAGCAACGTCACCTCGCAGACTGATTATCGTTTGCGTTTTACGCGTAAGCGAGAGAAGGGGAGAGAGAGAGAGAGAGAGAGAGAGAGAGAGAGAGAGAGAGAGAGAGAGAGAGAGAGAGAGAAGAGAGAGAGAGAGACAGACAGACAGACAGACAGACAGACAGACAGACAGGCAGACAGACAGACAGAGACAGAGAGAGAAAGAGAGACAGACAGAAAAACAGAGAACCAGAGAGAGGGGGGGGGGGGGGGGGGTCGGGGGCAGAGGATGACATCTAGGCTAGTGCTAATATGTGGTTTGTGATGTGTGTGTGTGTGGTGTGTGTGTGTGTGTTATTGGTGGGTGGGGGTTCCCCCAACTATTTTAATGTGCGTGTGTGTGTGTGTGTGCGCGCGCGCGCGCGCGCGTGCACTATTTGATTATTCATTCTGACTGCGAGACATTCTATCCTAATTGGACGTGGACGTGCGAGTCATGTTTTTTACACGCTAGCCTATATTATATCCCGTCATATAATATATATATATATATATATATATATATATATATATAATTCATATGCCGGAACTGCTGTCACTTACTCAGGGGAGGCAACCCTCATCAACTGCATACAGCCACCCGCTTTCCTCACGGCCAGTGACGTCACTTCCTGCGTCTGCTCCTTCATCCCAGACTACCAGGTTCGGAAAAACTGGACCATGGAATGGACGAACCCTTTGGGCCAGACACTGGCCAACGTGACGTCAGTCCATGGTCCCCTCTCCCTCCCCCTGCAGACCTCTGACCTCAGGCCTCAAGACCAGGGCCTGTCCTTTCGCTGTGTCGTGTCTAACAGTCAGGGGCAGTACTCCACAGTGCTCTACACGCCTCGAGTTCCATGTACGTGTGAAGGAATTTGTCGAGGATTTTGTTGTTGTTTTATGTTTGTTAGTTTGCTATTTGGAGATTCCTTCGGATGAGACTATAAACCGAGGCCCCGTGTGCGAACGCATGCAGAACATCTTGCGGACACGTTAAATCCTGTTCCGCTGTTCGAAAGAGTAGGCCAATGTGTGCCGGTGGGAACAGATGACAATTTTAAAAATCGCATACACACGCCAAAAAAAAAGTCATCTGAGCGCTTTGATTTGTTGCTTTACAAGATTCAGCGCTATATAAATTCCATACATTATTATTATTATTAGATGGTGAGGGGACGGGATAGCTCAGAGGTCAGAGCACTCACTTTCCTCAAGCAAATATGTTAAACAGCGACGAGCGTGGTTACCACTTGGATGGTTGACCGTTTTACGCACCTTGGCTTCAATGCAGTTCCTCCAGTTCCCCCAGCTATAAATGGATACCTGCATATCTAGGGTCAGGGAAGGTAAAGCAGCGAAGGAGCGGAGATCGGCGCCGCTCTCAATATGCTGGCCCCTAGAGAAGTTGAGGTCTCTGATGCCTCACTCCCCTACGACCACATAGGTTTTGGGACACCTTTACCTTTTTTTTTTTACAATGGAAATAACAGGACACGATACTTAAGAGCTGAATTCCTTAACCGTCTTTTTAAAGAAAACATTGTTTGAAGATCATTCAGAAGAATTGAAAAAATCCAATGATATCAGTGATGATAATATTGATGATGGTCTAGTCTCTGGTTAGAGCTTGCTTTGAAGAAGTTGGGGGGGGGGGGGGTAGGGGAGTGTGTAGCTTTTGTGCTTCTTGGTCAGTAGAGCCCCGGGGTTCGCAATGTGAAGGTGACGTGTAATAATTATCAGATCTTGACTTACCTATTCTAGCATCATCTGTGTGTGAACAGACTTTAAACAGATCAACCAACCAACCAACTAACCAATCAACTAACGAACCAACCAACTAACTAACCAACCAACCAACAAACCATCCAACTAACTAACCAATCAGTTAATCATTACATTAGCTGTTACCTCAGTTAATATTTTGTTTCTTTCACATGTCTACAGTCGTTAACTTCTCCATCCTCAAGCACAAGCACGATTGTTCAAATGGAGATAGAAATGCGATTGTTGTCTAGAGAGAGCTTGTCTTGACAGTAAAATACTGACATGAGTATTTGTAGTGTGTAATTTATATCACTTTGCCTGAGACCACTCAAGTGAACAGACGTAAAACTGAACAAACACCCCACCAACACAAACACATACACACACACACACACCACACACACACACACACACACACACACAAACACACACACACACACACATAAACACACACACACACACACACACACACAAACACACACACACAATTTGCCTCTGTTAATCTGCTACGTAGAAATACTGGATTGTTGTCTTTATGGAAAAAAGTGTAATATTTTTTATTTGAAATACATATACCAAAAATGTATCTAACACACACACACACACACACACCACACACACACACACACACACACACACACACACACACACACACACACAACTTTCTCTTTCATTTTGCAGATGGTCCAGACAACGTGACCCTGTCAGGGCCTCGGGGCAAACTGGACAGGAACACCTCTGAGGTCAACCTGACCTGCACGGCCATCAGTAGCCCCTCTCCCACCTTCTACTGGCCAAACAAAACTCACACGTCCACTGTCCACGCTGTCCAGGAGATTTCCAACGACACATTCAGCCAGACCTTGACCTTGAACCTCATTGGTCAGCCAGAGGGTGACATCATCGAGTGCGAGGTCAGAAACCCTCTCAGACCCGGAGTGCTGAAGTCACAGAAATATCGCCTGCAGTTCGAAAAAGCCAAAGGTATGTGTGGGGTGGAGGTTACACTGGGTAGGTTCGGGTTTCCCTTCAGCCTGGGTGGACTGGGACGGGTTGGGGTGGGCTGGAGTAGGCTGGGGTAGGCTGGGGTAGGGTGGGGTGGGCTGAGTTGGATTGGGTTAAGTTATTTTGGGTTGGCCTTGCCGTAAAGACTTCATGAAGACTGAATCAGAACCAAACGCTAATTTTTAAAAATACACACAAAAACCAAACGACAACAACAAAGGCAAAAACAAGACAAAGCAAAAATCACACCTTTCTTAAACCAGATGATTCAAGAGTGATTAAAACGCACTCCTCCCCTCATCGATTGAAACCTGACCCCTTCAGGCATTGAAACCCGCGCCATGAATTATTGAAACCCACTCCCTTTAGCGATTGAAACCCACTCCCTTCCGCGATTGAAATCCACTATTTTCAGTGATTGAAACCCACTCCCTTTAGCGATTGAAATCCACTATTTTCAGTGATTGAAACCCACTCCTTTCAGCGATTGCAACCCACTCCTTTCAGTGATTGAAACCCACTCCCTTCAGACCACAATGCAAGGCACTACATACGCTAACTACCAACATAGTAATAGTAATGATGATGATAATAATAATAATAATAATAATAATAATAATGTTATTAATAATAATAACAACCATAATAATAATAATAATAATAATACTAATAATAATACTAATAATAGTAGTAATGATAGTAATGATAATAATAATAATAATAATAATAAATAAAAAAATAATAGTAATGATAGTAATGATAATAATAATAGTAATCATCATCACAAACCAATGTTCGCTCTCTTCTATCCAGACATCATTGTGGCGGTTTGTGCAGAAGAGGCGCAGCTGGTGGACTGCATACAGGAGCCCAACCCCATCCGCGCCCACACCAGCCACGCCTGCACCTGCACCTTCACCCCTGACCGGGCCTCCCACAACGGCAGCTGGACCCTGGCGTGGACTGACCCCCAGGGCCAGGTGCTGGTCAGCGCCACCTCCGGGAACCACTCCCTGCTGCCCCTCTCCCTCCCCCTGCCCTCGTCCCTCATCCGGCCCCAGGATAGCGGAGGGCAGTTCTTCTGCCGGGTGTATTCGGAGAGTGGGGAGCACTCTAGGACTCCTTACCACCCCTTCAAGCCTTGTGAGTCGTTATCGGGTGGGGGTTAGGGTTAGGGGTGGAGTGTGTTGGGGTGGGGGTGGGGTTGGGGGGTGGGGTGGGGTGGGTTGGGGGTGGGGGTGGGGTGTGAGGTTAGTGGGTTGGGGGTGGGGGTGGGGGGGTTGGGAGGGGTGGGGGTGGAGTGGGGGGTGGGTGAAGTGGGGTTGGGTAGGGTTGGGTGGTGGGTTGGGGTAGGGTTGGGGTGGGGTGGGGGTGGGTGGGGTGGGGTGGGGGAGGCTGGGTCGGGGTTGGGGTGGGAATGGGGTGGGGGTGGGGGTGTGTGGGTGGGGTGGATTGGGTGGGGTGGGGTGAGTGGGTGTGGTAGGTTTGGGTTGGGTTGAGGTTGGGGTGGGATGGGGTGGGTGGGAATGGAGTGGGGTGGGGTGGGTGGGTTGTGGTAGGTTAGGGTGGGGTGGGTGGTGGGTTGGGTTGAGTTGGGGTGGGTGGGTGGGTTGGGTGGGTTGGGAGTGGGGTGGGTGGTAGTGGGGTGGGTGGGGTGAAGGGGTTGGGTGGGTTGGGGTTGGGTGGGGTGGGTGGATGGGTGGGTTGTCCTTTTGTTATGTTTTGTGACATTGGGCTGTATTGTATTGTTTTTAATTACCTTTAGTGTGGCATTGCATTGTGTTGTGTTGTACACTATTTGTATTGTACTGTACTGTATTGTATCATATTACATTGCATTGCATTGTATTGGGTTGAATTGTATTGTACTGTTTTGTACTGAATTACAATGCATTGTGTTTTGCTGTGTCAGGAAGTGATCGCTATTTATCGACACTAACCGCTTACGAAACTGACTTTACCTGAACGTTAAAAACAACCAACCCACCAACTAACCAACCAACCCACACACCAACCCACCAACAAACCCACCAACAAACCCACCACCAACCAACCCACCACACAACAACCCACCAACCCACCAACTAACCAACCACCAACCCAACCACCAACCAACCACCTAACCAACCCCCCAACCAACCATCTAACCCACCAACCCACCAACCAACCCACCAACCTAACCAACCTAACCAACCAATCCACCAACCAACCTAACCAACCAACCTAACCAACCAAGCCAACATCCTTTTCTTTTCCCCCCACAGACGGTCCCACAAGGGTCTTCATACTGTCAGGGTCCTACGCAGACCCGGTCAGAGGTCGCCACACCGTGCTGACCTGTCTGGCTGACCCCAGCAGCCACGCCCCTGTCTTCACCTGGCGAGGCCTGCCCCCCAGCGTCTCTTACCTGCACTGCAAGTTTCAGACCGACTACAGCTGCCAGTCCCTCACCTTTCTGGAGGAGGCCCTGCCTGAAGGCCGGGACGTGACGTGCGTGGTCCACAACCCTGACCAAGAGGAGGGCGAGACCCTGCAGGCCTCCCACCACACGGGTCAGTGTGCCAGGGATGGTGGTGGTGGTGGTGGTGGTGGTGGTGATGGTGGTGGTGGTGATGGTGGTGGTGGTGGTGATGGTGGTGGTGATGATGATGATGATGGAGGAGGATGATGTGTGATGGTGATGATGGTGGTGATGATGGTGATGTGTGGTGAGTGATGGTGGTGATGATGGTGGTGATGGTGGTGGTATTGGGATGGATGATGGATGATGATGGTGATGGTGATGGTGGTGATGATGGATGGTTGGTGGTGATGTGATGGTGATGATGTGTGGATGATGAGTGATGATGAATGGTGATGGGATGGTGATGGATGGTGATGATGGTGTGTGATGGTGATGATGGTGATGATGGTAGTAGAGATGGTGGTGGGATGATGTGGTATGATGTGATGGTGATGGGATGATGGTGATGATGATGGGGTGATAGGTGATGGATGAGTGATGATGGTGATGGTGTGATGTGATGGTGATGGAGTGATGATGATGTGATGAGATGATGAGTGGTGATGATGATGATGGTATGGTGAGTGTGGTGATGATGATGGCTGATGATGATGGATGATGATGGTGAGTGGTGATGGTGATGATGAGTGATGAGAGATGATGATGATGTGATGATGATGATGATGATGATGATGAGAGATGATGGTGATGAGAGAGAGGAGATGATGATGAGGATGAGATGAGTGATGTGGATGTATGAGTGGTGTGATGATGAGTGAGATGATATATGAAATAATGATGATGATGATGGTATGTGATGTATGATGGTGATGATGAGGATCGATGATGGATGGGATGGATGATGATAGTGAGCAGATGATGATGGGAGAGATGGATGATGGTGATGTGATGAGGTAATGTAGGATGTGTAGTGAGTGTATATACATATGTGAATAATACATGAATATGAGTAACGCATATGAATAAGAACTGGCTGATGACAGAGAGCAAGAAGATGGTGATGTATGGATGAATGAAGATGAGGTGGATGATGGATGGAGTGATGATGATGATGATGAGTGATGAGGAGATGACTTGTAGTGATGTAATGGTGTATGAGGATGAAGATCAATTAGGCTGGTGAGAATCGATGATGATGTATCATGATAGATGAAGCAATGATAAGATAGAGCAGACCAGCAGAGCTCACACACACAGAAACAAACACAAGCACAGCAGCTACAACAGCACACACAGCACGCACAAGCAGCAGCAGTAGAACAGAGTTTAGTAGATAGATAGCGTAGGGATGTTCAGAGTGGACTATTAATAACATAATAATACTTAATGGTGAGAGAAGTATCAAGATGTATGCTATATCTACGCAAAGACAACAGATGGTCACTCCGGTAGATGACGATTAGAAGAGAGCAGGTGATGGATGATATGATATGATGAAATGATGATATGATGAGTTTAGATTGACTTCTGTAGTGCTGTAATGTGAGTATTCATTACAAATCAAATGCGCTGGGCGATGAAAGTCAATCCACATGATGCAACCCCATCCACAAATAGGATTAACAGATCTCAAATTCACACACACACACACACACACACACACACACACACACACACACACACACACACACACACACACACACACACACACACACACACCCCACCACACACAACGCACACACAGCACTCTTAGGTAAGATGATGGAGACGAGAGGGACTGTTGAAGAGTACGGACATATTATGAGGAAGGGAAGACCTTAGGTAGGAAGTAAGCGGTTTTTGAGGCTGGAATTTGAAAGTATCAAATGTAGGCTTTTGGCGAAACGATGGAAGATGGTCACTCCAGGTAGATGGACCAGAATATAGAGAAAGAGCAACAGCCAGGTATGGAGTATACTACAATATATGAGACAATGAACTACAATCGTGTAGCTCTTCAGACCTTCACTTCTTTACCTCTGTAAAGTAGAGGTCTAGTTGCAGGTTTCAATCAGAATTCTGCCGTGGGCATGCTGGTGGCCTGCCAATCATAAACAGCATCCCCACCTTCTGAAAAGTCTGTGCTAGGAATCCCTCTTTTCTATCCCTCTCTTTGTTTCTGCTTTGTTCCTTTTCATCCTTTCACTTCCTTTCTGCCATTTTTTTCCTAGAAAGGATTAAAAGTTAACAGTTCTCTCCTACGCCAAAGTTGCACGCGCTGGGCCTTACTTGTCAGGTGCTTTACGGCAGCGCAACGTACTTTCGCTCATATGACAGACAACAATAATATCTGTCTGACAAAGAAGAGAAACATCAACAGAGCAGGTCAACATTTTTTTAATACAGTGGTTAGTGCCTTGGGTTACGGACTGGAAGGTCGGGTTCGAATCCACTACGAGTCATAGGAATTGTTCGGACTCTGGCCGGCTCCTACCCAGAGTGAGTGTACTGTGGGCTCAGAGGGAAGACTGGGACCACACAGTCGATCTTTATCCACTTAACGGATGCGAGTTTGAGAGTGTTGCTCAACTTACCTGACCAACACTGCAGGTGTTCGTATCTAACGGGCTGGTTGACGCTGGGATATATTAGGATACTGAGCGTAGAGTACAACCCTGTCAAGAAGTCTCAAAGCATATGCACTTCCACAGCAGCAGCATTACGTCATCCTCATTGTCATTGATCATTATGCAACAACAACAACAAATATGCCTCTGATTCGGTGGTCCCAGTTTCTCCGGTCTCATGGTGACCTCAGATTCGGTTTCCCCATACACCTCTGTGCCTGTGGCGAGTTTGTGTCAAAGCCCTTCGGGGTTGGAGGTTCACGGGGGATAGTCATTGGAGGGACGTTGTGGTGGTTACCATCTCGGGTGGGCAACTCACTCAGTCTGGCTCCGCGACTGAGCTAAAACTGTCGTTAGTAGGGGCCTTAGTAGGTGGTGTCCTGCGTATGTTAGCTCAGAACAGGCACCACTGAACACCACCAAAGTGACCCAGCAGCAGTGCAGGGCCCTTCTGGCTGGTGGCCCCGTGGCGGCCTGGTTGATATTGATGGGCTTCCTGTGGACTTCCGATCCTAGGGATGAGACATAACGAATCTGGATCTGGCTGTGGCGGGGAGATTGAAACGAGCGGCGTGGGGAACAGCAGGACGGGAACGTCACAGAAGATGAGGCAACACAAAAAAGAGAGAGAGAAAAAGATAGTTATACATGTGTATAATTACTTTTTTTTTTAGGTTAATATCTGTTAAACCCATAATTTGTGTGTGTATGTGTGCATGCGTGCGTGTGATCGTGCGCGTGCGTGCGTGCGTGCGCGCGCGCGCGTGTGTGTGTGTGTGTGTGTGTGTCTGTACAGGTGGCTGTATGTCTTACGCGGCGTTTGGCGGCATCGTGGCGGCAGGGACGGTGGGGGTGATGGCGGTAGGGGGGGCAGTGGTGGTGGGGGCTGCCAAAGCTGTCTCCGCTGCCAAAGCCTCCTCCAGTGCTGCTACCAGTGCTTCCAAAGCTGGCACTGCTTCGTCTTCTACTACTTCTTCGGAACGTGGGTTTCGGTTGTTGTGTGTGTGTGTGTGGTGTGTGTGTGTGTGTGTGGTGTGTGTGTTTGTGGGTGTGGTGGTGTGTGTGTGTTTGTGTGTGTGGTGGTGTGTGTGTGTGTGTGTGTGGTGTGTGTGTGTGTTTGTGTGTGTGTGTGTGTGTGGTGTGTATTGTGGGTGTGGGGTGTTTTTTTGAGAGTGGGAAGGACGGAGTACGTTGTGGGTGTGTGTGTGGGGTGGGGGGTGGGGGTGAGGGGGAGTGTGGGTTTAGGTTGTGTGTGTGTGTGTGTGTGTGTGTGTGTGTGTGTGTGTGTGTGTGGGTGTGGGTGTGGGTGTTTTTTGAGAGTGGGAAGGACGGAGTACGTTGTGTGGTGTGTGGGTGTGGGGGGTGGGGTGGGGGTGGGGGGGAGTGTGGGTTTAGGTTGTGTGTGGGGGATTGGGGTGGGTGGGAGGTGGGTGTGTGTGGGATGGTGGAGGGTGTGGGGGGAGGGGGTGTTACGTTGTGTGTGTGTAGGGGGGGGGGTGGGGTGGAGGGAGTAGGAGGTTACTTGTGTGGTGTTGTGTGATGGAGGGATACCTTTTGGTGTGTGTTGTGTGTGTGTGTGTGTGTGTTGTGCGCGCGCGCGCGCGCAGTGGGGGTTACATTGTGTGTGTGCGTGCGCGTGCGCGTGAGATAGAAGAGAAACAATTCTTTAATCAATCATCTTAGCATGATAATGGTTCTCTCCCTTGGGTAAAGAAAAACAACTGTTGCTTATCTCTCTCTCTCTGTTTGTCACTTCAGATACCTGTGTATTTCCTGAAAGGACACGAGTAAAAGAAATAAATAAATACATACATACATACATAAATAAAACAAAAAAGTGTCAAAACAAAAATAAACAAATGAAATTTAACATAAGAAAGCATGTGAGTACTTTGCCATCCATCCAGGGTGCACCGACCCTAACAGTGTATAACTGTGTCTGATTCATTATCATTATATTATTATTATTGTCTTTAGTGTGCTTGTGTTTTGCTCTTTCTCCTTATTCTCGTCATTCATTTATTGATATGTATGCTTTGTGTTTCTCTATAGCTCGAAACTGTTACTGGGAATAAACTACTGTGAATTGTCAGTTGCTGAAAATCCCCACGCTATAATAAATGTTCGTAACTAATTCTAAACCCCTCATCTTCAATACGTATCATCCAGCACAGAATACGTCTGTTCATCAACCTCTATGTCTGTGTGTTTGTCTGTCTGTGTGTCTGTATATATGTCTGTGTGTCTGTCTGTCTTTCCTACCTCAGAGACTCTTGTGAACGAGACAAAGAGTCTTGTAGGGAAAAAGAAGAAGGAGGAGGAGGAGAAGAAGGAGGAGAACAGTACAGAATCCACGACAGGCCAAGTCCTCACCACGGCTGTTGGAACCGCAGCAACAGGTAACCCCAACACTTCTTTCATGGTTTGTTTTCCATTCTTTTATTTCGAGGATAATGGAATAAGCACTTCAGTGCTATTTTGTTTCATTCAGCCCCCGTGTGTATGCGGTTTTGACAATTTTGTCATCCGTTGCCACCAACACACAATGGCTTTCTCTTCCGAAAAGCGGAACAGGGTTTAAAGCGTGTTTAAGATGTTCTGCGTGCGTTGGCACACTGGACCTCGGTTTATAGTCTCATCTGAAGGACAGTTAAGGAGTTTGTAGTGAAAGAAGGAGGAGGAGAAATGAAGGGAACAGTACGAACCACGCGGCCAGCCACATCGCGTGTTGAACCGCAGCAATCGTAACCAACACTCTTTCATGTTGTTTTCCATCTTTACGAGGTAATGAATAAGCACTCATCTACTTGTTCATCAGCCACCACGTGGTCATGCGGTTTGACATTTTGTCACCGTGCCACCCAACACTACACAAGCTTTCTCTCCAAAAGACATAACTAGCATGCTAATGTTACTGCTGCGTTCACACTGACCTCTTATATCTACAATACATTAAGTGTCGGCATTAAGGAGAAACTAATTACTGGCAGCAGCATCTGCAATCAGCATACTCTACATCAGGCTATTTACACTCACTCCACTACTCTACACAATGCACTACACTACATTACACTACACTACATTCACAGCACTGCACTGCACTGCACTATCACTACATACACTACACTACACTACACTACACTAAATACACTAAACTGCACAGCACTGCACTAGCTCACACTACACTACACTAACTACACTACATACACTACTCTACACTACACTACACTAAAATTACACTAATACTGCACAGCACTGCACTACACTGCTCTATAACAGGCATTTAACAAGCAACACACTACTCTACACAATACTAACACTACACTACACTAACATTACAGTACAGTAAGTACATAAAACAGTACAGTACACTACACTACTACACTACACTACCTACACTACACTACACTACACACACTACACTACACTACACTACTCTACACTACACTACACAATACACTAATAACTACACTAATACTGCACAGCACTGCACTACACTACACTACACTACTCTACACTACACTACACTGCACTACACTGCTTTGTAACAGGCATTAAGCAAGCAACACACTAGCTTCCTGAACCGTCGGGTTCGATTCCCGTTCGAGGGATATTTTCCCCTGGAGTTAACATCAGTGCAGACTCCCCAAAAGTCCTTCGGATGAGACTATAAACAGAGGCCCCGTGTGCGAATGCACACGGAACATCTTGCGCGCGCGTTAAACCCTGTTCCGCTTTTCGTAAGAGTAGGCCATTGTGTGCCGGTGGGAACAGATGACATAATTTACAAAACCGCGCACACACACGGGGACTGGATGTAAAAAGCACATGGGCCCTTTGATTGGTTGCTTTACAAGAGTCATGCTATATAATCATACATCATTATCTTCTTAACTTATTCCCTTTATTTCGATAAAAGAATTATTTAATAAAAAAAATAAAAATAAGTCGGGACGGTTAGGTGAAAAAATAATTTAAATGGTTGTTTCAACAAATCATCAAATAACGCGTAGTGCATAAATATGCCCTGAGAAGAGAAGAGAGAGAGAGAGAGAAGAGAGAGAGAGGAGAGAGAGAGAGAGAGAGAGAGAGAGAGAGAGAGAGAGAGAGAGAGAGAGAGAGCGAGTGTGTGTGTGTGTGTGTGTGTGTGTGTGTGTTGTGTGTGTGTGTGTGTGTGTGTGTGTGTGTGTGTATGTGTGTGTGTGTGCATGCATAGTTTTATATAACGCAACAGGCAAAGAATAAGTGTGAGCTGTGATGGGTGAAGGGGAAATAGTGTAACAACTTTTTGTTTTTAATCAAAATGTTTTTATCATGTTTTTCTTTCTAATGTAAAGTTACTTGTGATATTTGTATTGATTGTGCTGCTGGTGTGTTTCATGAGATGTGTTTGAATTATTGTTGTATTGTGGTTTTCTTTGCTACTCTTAACCTTTACTGGTGTGTGCGTGCGCACGCGCATGCGCGTGTGTGTGGTGTGTGTGTGGATGGGTGGTGCGGGTGTGTAGGTGGTGTGTGTGTGTGTGTGTGTGTGGTGTGTGGTGGTGTGTGTGTGTGTGTGTGTGTGTGTGTGACGTAGATTGTTGTCGGCTTTTAAAATACTGTGTTATTTCTTAATCTGTATTGTTTTATAATGCATGCTGTGTAATTATAGTTTTAAAAGGCCACTCATAATTTCTCTAGTTGAGACATTAAAGTAGTCTTGAGTCTTGAATCTTGAGTCTTGAAACAGATCCCAAACGGATCGTCTGTCACTGTAAACGGACACATGTTTCAAGCGGCTTGTGGCGCCAGGTTCTACCCGACCATTGAGACAGATCATGTTCTATTTGGATTGGGCACAAACGGCCAGCTCGCATCCTCCAGCCAATCAGCGTTCAGTTTATAAAGCTTCAGGTCACCTGGTGCATGTATGTGTATACCTTTCAAACGTTCAGCAGCATTGAGCGTGGTTACCAAGTGGATGGGTGACCCTTCATATGCCTTGGCTTCGTTACAGTTCCCCAGTTCACCCACCTGTCAATGGGTACATGCCCTCTTTTTAGTGGACAGGGAAGGTAAAACAGCGAGGGAGAGGTTAGCTATGCTAACCTAGCCTTAGAGAAGCTGAGGGCTTTGGCATCTCGCTCCCCAACGACTACATAGGCTACGGGGACTCCTTTACCTTTACCTTGTATGTGTGGAACAGATACAGGCGGCGGAGTAGGACGTAATGGAGAAACTGGGAGGACTTACCTGGCGGTGCACAGTAGGATTGTTCACCAAGTCTTCGCTGCTCCGCTAGTGTTGCACATGGAGCTAGCCTGTGTGCAGGTAATGATTTATGGACCTTTGATGACCTGATCTCTGGTCGCCAGTCACAGTAGTTAAAGGCAACTGGTTGTTCTCTGTCGCAGTCACAGGTTGTGAAGGCACTGCTAGACAGTTAAAAGAATACTAGTCAATGCGGTCGACACTTAGCTGCATCAATACTGACAAAGCTTCATTTCGGTTAGTACAGTCTCTCCAATGGTAGTACAGGGGCCTGTCCGTTAATAGCATCCACATTCGGAAATTCTGTGCTAGGACAATTTCCTCTTTTCTATCCCTCTGTTGTGTTTAGGCCTGTTCTACTTTCTGTACACATCTTTGTCGTTTCTGCCTTCTTGGTCAATTATCATGCTTTTCTCCAATAGTTTAAAGATCTTTCCCAATGATCCATACTCCAGTTAAATGCGCCTTAAATCTGACTATTTTCCTCTAATAAAATTTGGATTATAGTTGTTGTCTGTCCATTCTTCGCAATAGATAGTATTGAGTATGGCCTTTTTGCAAAATTCACATTTCACTTGCTAAGTCTTTTTCAGGTGATCAGATTGTAATGGATTATATCTGCATATGCAGTTAACAATCAAGAATTATACCTTTTGGAGATAGAATAGAAAATAACAGAATTACGACTCATGAAACAATTGTGAACGCTTAAAAAAAAAAGGATCTCTCACGCACGCGCACGCTCACACACAAACATACACACACTAGCGCACGAACGCACGCACACATGCACGCACATATACACACAAACAAAAGCACAAGAACAGAAAAATTACTGTACTTGCAAGCATGCACGCATCTTTGTATGTATGTGAGTGTGAGTATGTGTGTGCTTGTGTGTGTGTGTGTTGTGTGTGTGTGTGTGTGTGTGTGTGTGTGTGTGTGTGTGTGTGTGTGTGTGTGTGTGTGTGTGTGTGTGTGTTGTGTTGTGTTGTTTTTGCTTAATATCCATTCACTACTTGGTGATTTAGTGGTGTGTGTGTGTGTGTGTGTGTGTGTGTGTGTGTGTGTGTGTGTGTGTGTGTGTGTGTGTGTGTGTGTGTGTGTGTGTGTGTGGTGTGTGTGTTTAGTTTTGCGTTGTTTGTTTTCTTTGATATCCATTCACTACTTGGTAATTCAGAATGTATGTATGTATGCTCGCGCGCGCGTGCGCGTGTGCGTGTGTGCGTGCGTGTGTGCGTGTGTGTGTAACGTGTGTGTGTTCAATGTCCAGGAGGGGTAATAGGAGGAGGATTCCTGGCGAAGATTGGGGAGACTGCAGGAGTGTCTGGCGGCGGAATCAAAGACACTGTGGGCCAAGACTTTGCCTGCAGGAGCCCGGCTGATGACAGGCACCGAGGAGGCGGCTACCCCCAGTATGCAGTGAACACTTGTCTACGTTGACTGACGAAGTTTCTGTCTAGCCATGTGCAATCTGGTAGCCTGAAGATTCGGGATGTCAGCCTGTGGGTTTGCAAAGATAGGAGACAGGCACGGGCAAGCATGGTTATGTGCGGGCACGTATGCATGCATGTACATGCGTGCACATTTACAGACAAAGTTGTATGCACATCTTTCGAACAAGACTATAAACCGACGGTCCCGTGTGCGAACGCACGCAAACATCTTGCGTACATATTGAAACCTGTTCCTCCTTTTGGAGAGTAAACCATTGTGTATCGGTGGAAACAGATGACAAAATTGTAAAACTGCATACACATGGGGACTGGATGTAAGAAAGCGTATGCGTTCTTATTCCACTATTCTTGAAGTAAAAGAATAAAAAACAAAAAGATTTAAAACGTGCAAATTTCCTGTCGTAATTTGTTACTTTTCAACATGCTTTAAACGAGAAATTGGAGAAAAAGTGCCTTGATGTGTTAGAAAGGGTAGCTGGTCGAGAATGCGAGTAATAAGAATGTGGGTGGTTGCATGTGTGTGAATGTTATGAATGCAAGGACTTTAATTTGTTTGCTGTACAAGATTCAGCGCTATACATATTCTATGTGCTGTTAATATCATTCTTATTGTTGTTGTTATCATTATTATTATCAGTATTAGTAGTATAAATAGTAGCAGCAAGCAGCAGCAGCAGATAGTATAGTAGAGTGTAGTATTTAGTTGTATACACTTATAGTACGTAGTAGTTCACCGAATCGGGCCATGCTTACACAACAACGCGTCGCACTACGCGCGTGTGCAACACATCACCCGACACATATATACAGATATCGTATATACTTCACGGCAATATACTACAGCTAGTAAGCATACACACCACACACTCACACACACACACACCTGACACACACAGCACAATACACGCACACTAGCATCACTACATGTAGAACACACACTTTTCCTGACTAATTTCATAAAAAATATTTTCACCTACTTTTCATGACAAATCAGAAAAAAAGCGCCTTGCCGAGTTAGAAAAGGTAGGTGGTCACGAATGCAAGTATTACGAATGTGAGTGGTTGCATGTATGTAAATGTTTTGAAATGCAAGCACATTGATTTGTTTGCTTTACAAGACCAGCGCTGTACAAATTCCATGCATTATCATCATCATTAGAGGTATTAGTAGTAGTTGTTGTAGCAGCAGCAGCAGCAGCAGCAGTAGTAGTAGTAGTAGTAGTAGTAGTAGTAGTAGAGTAGTAGTAGTAGTAGTATAGTAGTAGTAGTAGTAGTAGTAGTAGTCGTAGTTCATTTGCTTCTGCACACAGTCTGTTGCTTAATCATATCGACCAACTCTTTGCTGGATTCCCTTCGAAGACTTCATGGTGTCCCTCAGTGTCGTTGCCTTGTCTTGAAGAGAGATGGCACAGTGACCTGACTGTCCTTGGTTCCAGAGGGCCTGCTAGGGAAGATGGGGGAGTCTGTTGGAGTGCCGGGGGCACAAGAGAAAGGTTCCTCCCTCCTCCAAAACATCCCTGGTCAACTCCCTGCCCCTGAAAACTTCCCGGTCACCCAAGGTAAGATTAATGTTATACACATGGTAGCCATGGTTAGGCTACAGCTTCGGTTGTGGTTGACTCTTTTCGTTTATTAAATGAGATGGTTGGTTGTTATTGTTGTTTTATGTGTTGTTGTTGTTGTCGTTGTTGTGTTGATTTTGTTTTTGTTGTTGTGCTGTGATAGAATCAGTCCCCAGAGCACAGTAAAAGTAAGGAGGAGGACAAAAAGACAGACCCCCCCAAAAAAAAAAGCCAACCCAGTGGACAGTCGGCATTGCAAACTGGACAGGAAAATTGTTAGGCTTTCGGCACATTCTACCACAAAATTAATTAGTTGCCACCACCTAGGTTATACTACAGGTTGCCGTCAAAAATCGCAAGCTCGTGGTAAAAGGTAAAACGGTAAAGGTGTCACATAACCTGTGTGGTCGTAGGGGAGCGAGGCATCAGAGACCTCACTTCTCTAGGGGCCAGCATACTGAGGGTGGCGCCCATCTCCTCTCCCTCGCTGCTTTACCTTCCCTGACTCTAAAGAGGGCAAGGTAGCCATTTACAGCTGGGTGAATATGGGAGCTGTTTAACCTTAGCTGGGGGAAAGTGAGTGCTCCAACCACTGAGCTACACGTCCTCTAACTCGTGGCACACGCTACCAATTCGATTTCGAAACAAAGCACTCCCATGGTTTTTGTTGGAAAACTCTCGTGAAATCTTCCGTTATTTCTCCTATGTTTTCATTCAATCAAAAATGGCTTCCAACAATCGCGACGAAAGTGCCTGAAGAGACGAATTTTTAAAACAACTAATATCTTTTCTGCTACGCTGCTACCACTGTTTGTAATTTTGTCAAATAAGAGATAATCCCGAATTAGTTCTTATAATAAGTTTGCATGTTTCACAGTCAGACAGTGACACCTCCGCTGCCATCATGAAGCAAGGACCAGGAGAAAGGAAGCGAGGCTGTGACTGACTGCAGCCTACCCCTTGTTCATTACAGATAAACAGGATGCAGCCTACCCCTTGTTCATTACAGATAAACAGGATGCAGCCTACCCCTTGTTCATTACAGAAACACAGGATGCAGCCTACCCCTTGTTCATTACACAGGATGCAGCCTACCCCTTGTTTATTACAGAAACACAGGATGCAGCCTACCCCTTGTTTATTACAGAAACACAGGATGCAGCCTACCCCTTGTTCATTACAGAAACACAGGATGAAGCTCAAGCAGCATACCCCCCACCCCCCACCCTTGTTTATTATACAAAACTAGGATGAAGCTCAATCAGCCTACCACTCGCTTAGACTTTGACTCAGCAACTTTGCCTTAGGCAGCTCGCCATTGTTGCCACCACAAAGTTGCGGGCTACATTGAGCAAATGTGGTCAAGTGTGCCGCACACCTTAGCGGAGATCCAGATTTTGTCACACAACTGACAGAAATGAGGACATTCAGTGAACAATCCATCAGTGTTGTTCCCTAGCAACTTTTTAACATAATAAAGAGAAAAGAAAGAGGTGACTGAACGTTCTGCATTTTTTTCTGTCCAGGAGGCATGTTCAGCAAGGCGGGGGAAGCGCTAGGAGCTCTGGGATCGGCAGGCAAGTCGGTTGAACGCCATGATGTGAGCCAAGATGGACGCCATGATGTGAGCCAAGATGGACGCATAACGGAAAATGTGAGGGCAGGTGCAGTGAATGGTGTGGTTCAGCGTGGATCAGCGCGGTTCAGTGGTCAGATCGTCCCGCCTGTCATCTGACAGATGCAAGGTCGAAGGTTCCAGTCCCTGTTGGACTGTCTAACTGAGCGCATAGCTGTCCTGGAGTCTTGCTGTGGCTCTGACTCCGTTTCCATGCAATTCTTGGACAGCCTTTTACCTAGCATTGCATATCTTTACCTTTGTACATACTTTTATCTTTATTTACAATTTAATCTTTGATGTTTTTTAGTATACAATTTGTTCACTATAAATACGGAGATTTCCCTGGGTAAATGTAACGAATTTAAGTTCTACAACTGTCTGTAAAAGTAGGTTCCTTGAACTTGTTAGGGTTTAAAAGGTATAGCAGTTTGAAACGTTTAATTTTTACAGTCATAATGGATTGCTTCCATGGCATCATTTTCATAAAACTGAGTAGTTACAGATTTTTAAGCTTTTTTAGTGATGCCTTTTTAAAAATATCTGGCATGTCTTTTATGAACAACATTTTAGTCAGATTCAGCCTCATCTCCTACCTTCACCAGACTAAAAGGTTGTTTTCACTAATAACAAGTTATATATTTTTATTTATTCCTGTAACATTTTTGGCTGCTTTTATGTTTCAGGTGTGTGTGTGGTGTGGTGTGTGTGTGTGTGTGTGTGTATGTGTGTGTGTGTGTGTGTGTGTGTGTGTGTTGTGCGTGTTGTGTGTGTGTCTGTGTATGTGCAGGATTATAGAAGACGATGACCACAGAGAATGCAGTGCAGAGACCCAAGCAGTCCTCCTCCCCGCTCTTCCCTACAGTTGTCCCACTACCTACCTCTGCACCTCTCTGACCACGCTCCTTCCCCGTGCCATCTGTTCTGTAACTGTTCTTCCACTTCATAGTACTACTACATGCATAGAATTCTGAAAACTTTATACACACACACACACACCGGCGAGCGCGTGTGTGAAATGAGTATTGTTTCCTAACAGTGTGTTGCAAAGCATGCACATTTGTTGTTGTTGACATGTCAGCTTGCTATGTTTTCAGAATTTTTGCGGAAGGCAGTTTTATTTTCCATGTTATTGTCGTTGGTTGGTTTCACACTCTGTAATTACTATGTGTACATAAAACGTTGTTTTACTGTCTCATCTAAATCACTGTGATCTCTACCACTGCTCAAAATTGGACTGTGGACAATCATTTGAAAGATTCAGTTCCTGGAGCAAACGTCCTCTTCACCAAACTACCTAACAACGTTCTTGATAGTATACTGTTGTTGTTTTTTTCTTTACTTAATGTCAGAGTTGTTATTTGAAAGAAGAACCTCATTACTCATTTAGCTTGTTAGTCTTATGGGTTTACAATATTTTGGATAATTTTCTATTGTTTCACTGTTGACGTTTATAGAAAAGCATTTGTTCGATAGAATGATGTTTCTACTTAAGTTGGTGAAGATTGTATGAAAGAGCTTGCGTGTGTTCTTCATATTTCTGTGTATAGATATTTCTGAAAGGTTCTTTCTTACAACAAGAACTTTTTCTTTCATTCTCTTTTATTCACTTGGATTTTCAATGTTTTTTTGTTGTTGTTGGGTTTTTTAAAATTCCAGACGCATTGTCGTCCTTTTTAGACCAAAGTTGTTTCTACGATATTTTTTCTCAAATTGTTTCGTAGTTTGGGGAGGGGGGGGGGGGGGGGGGGATGTATTTTTTAGCATCTACCTACAATCCTTAGAAGTAGCAACATAAGCAGCATCAGCAGCTGGTGATGATGTAGTTGTGGATAGTTGTGCTGCTGTTACTGCTGCTGCTGCTCTGTTGCTGCCATTGCTACTGCTGTTGCTGCTAGTGTTATTGTTGTTTTTGTTTTTGTTCTTGATCCTGCTTCTGTCTCTGGTCTTCTTCTACAGTTCACTAACTGGCTACATATGTTGCAATGTTGTCGCTGTAATGCATATGGTTACAATGTTGTCGCTGTAATGCATGTTTTGCAATGTTGTCGCTGTAATGCATATGGTACAATGTTGTCGCTGTAATGCATATGTTGCAATGTTGTCGCTGTAATGCATATGTTGCAATGTTGTCGCTGTAATGCATATGTTGCAATGTTGTCGCTGTAATGCATATCAATTTTGCAATGATGTCGCTGTAATGCATATGTTGAAATGTTGTCGCTGTAATGCATATCAATTTTGCAATGTTGTCACTGTAATGCATATGGTACAATGTTGTCGCTGTAATGCATATCAATTTTGCAATGTTGTCGCTGTAATGCATATGTTGAAATGCTGTCACTGTAATGCATATGTTGCAATGTTGTCACTGTAATGCATATGTTGCAATGTTGTCGCTGTAGTGCATATGTTCCAATGTTGTCGCTGTAATGCATATGTTGCAATGTTGTCGCTGTAATGCATGTTGATTTCGCAATGTTGTCTCTGTAATGCATATGTTGCAATGTTGTCGCTGTAATGCATACTGATTTCGCAATGTTGTCGCTGTAATGCATGTTGATTTCGCAATGTTGTTGCTGTAATATATATGTTGCAATGTTGTCGCTGTAATGCATACTGATTTCGCAATATTGTCACTGTAGTGTATGCGTTGCAATGTTGTCACTGTAGTGTATGCGTTGCAATGTTGTCACTGTAGTGCATGTGTTGCAATGTTGTCTCAGTAGTGCATATTTTGCAATAAAGTCATTGTAGTGTTGCAATGTTGTCACTGTTGTGCATATTTTGCAATAAAGTCACTGCAGTGCATATATTTTGCAATGTTGTCACTGTATTGCATATTTGTGTTGCACTATTGTCATTGAAGTGCATATTTTGCAATGTTGTCATTGTAGGCATATTTTGCAGTGTTGTCACTGTATTGCATATTTTGCAATAAAGTCAGTGTAGTGTTGCAATGTTGTCACTGTAGTGCATATTTTGCAATAAAGTCACTGCAGTGCATGTTTTTCAATGTTGTCACTGTAGTGCATGTTTTGCAATGTTGTCACTGTAGTGCATATTTTGCAATATTGTCACTGTAGTGCATATTTTGCAATGTTGTCATTGTAGTGCATATTTTGCAATGTTGTCATTGTAGTGCATGTTTTGCAATGTTGTCACTGTAGTGCATGTTTTGCAATGTTGTCACTGTAGTGCATATTATGCAGTGTTTTCACAGAATCGTCTATTTTATCATTTGGAACCTACCTCTTCTTTGAAAGCATTTTGTCTTTGTAATTACCTGAGGCAGTAGAAGTTTGCCTTATACACCATTATCTCACTTCACCGCATGTGCGTACATGCGTGTGTGTGTGTGTGTGTGTGTGTGTGTGTGTGTGTGTGTGTGTAAGTGTGTGTGTGTGTGTGAGAGTGTGTGTGTGTGTGTAAGTGTGTGTGTGTAAGTGCTGTTGTTGTTGATGTTGTTTTCTTTTCTTAAAGCAGGCCTTTGTATATTTATCAAAGACTCTACGTGTGTGTTTGTTTCCCCTTCAGCGCATATTAATGGATAAATGTGAAATATAGGCTGTGATGATGATGATGATGATGATGATGATGATGATGATGATGATGATGATGATGATGATGATGATCGCTATTGTTGTTGTTGCTGCTGCTGATATATTATTTCCTTTTTTTTTTTGGGGGGGGGGGCACCTTTTTCTCCTATTTCATTCGGTATTGTTGTTTTTACCGATCGTTATATTCTTCTTGTGATTTTGCTATTATCATGATCATCATGCATTCCTGTACAGTCCCCTCTGTCGTTCAGTTGAAGATGGCTTATTTCAACTCGTCTGCTTATTGCATATCGCATAGCATCTTACACTGATGTCAATCAGCACGACGTGACAACTGTATGTACAGTTTTCTTGGGGTTGAAAATAAACTACGTGTGAAACTTTACTGGGGTAATTTGATCTGTCTGCATGTCTGTCCGTTTTGTGTGTCTTGTGATACTGTCTGTCTGTCTGTCTGTCTGTCTCCGTCCGTCTCTCTCTCTCTCTCTCTCTCTCTCTCTCTCTCTCTCTCTCTCTCTCTCTCTCTCTCTTCTCTCTCTCTCTCTGTCTGTATCTCTCTCTCTCTCTGTCTGTATCTGTCTCTTGCAAAACAGACTTGTTCAGTGGTACATGTAAGTGCAAAGTGAGAGGAGTATTTGAAGACTGTATTATGCTACACAAATCTGATATTGTTACCCCCCCTTGTCTACAGGGCTATAATGCTGAATTGACAATAAAACTGTGTCAGTCTGTCTGTCTGTTTTTCTGTCTGTCAGTTTATATATATATATATATATATATATATATATATATATATATATATATATATATATATATATATAATACATGAAATTTATATAGCGCCATATCTTGAAAAAAACCCAAATCATAGCGCTTTCGTCATCCCACTCATTCAATGCAGCCAGTTACAATCAATAGTTTTTATATATATAATATCTATATATATATATTAATATATATATATATATATATATATATATATATATATATATATATATTTATTATATTCTCTCTCAGAAGGAGAAATATAATTAGCATCCTCTTGATCGAAGATGAAGACTTTCTAAAACCACTCGCAAAATTTATCTCCCTTGCTTGGAACAGCAAAAGAAAAGAAAACTGCAGATTACTAATATACCATTTCAAATTAGCATTGCTAAAAATGTAACACCATTGTTTTCCATATTTCTAGAATGCAAATTCTGTTAACTAAATTGTACCCGATGAAATATGAAGGTCAGGTAGTCAATTTGTCCCACATTGTTGCTGGTTTTATAGCAAAGCGGAAATGTGACACAGTAGACAAAACAAAGTTTCAGTAAATGTCAAAGTCAAAGTCAAAGTCAAACTTTTATTTTCAGATGGTACATTGAATAAGCAGTGCATTTGCTTTTTTCATCAAGCCATCTATCTAAAGAAAGAATAGCGAGGAAAAAAAGATAATGTATATGCAGACATAGAATAAAAAACCTAATCTATGGTAAACTATACAAATCAAACAAGAAAAACAATAACATATGCGTATGTGGAATTAAAAACAAAACAAAAAAACCAGAAAAATATTAAACCGTACAATTCAAATAATTCAAAAATCTTGGAAAAATATCCGTCATAATACAAACAAGCAACAAAGAAAAACCAAATCAAAACAAACAAAGAAGACAAAACAGAATAAAAATTTAAAAACCACACCAACTGCTTCCCCCCCCCACAAAAACACACACACACAAAACCTTCAACCATACAAACAACTGAATAAAACAAAACAAAAAAGATGAATCAACAAGAAAACCACAACAAGGAAATAAACAATCAAACAAACACAAACATACGTACACAACAACAACAGCGACAATAACTAACATAGGACAAGAATAACAGCCAAGACAAATGAAGAACAATATAGAACTAACAAAAGACGAGAAAAAGAGTCCAAAATATCCCCTCCCCCTCCCCAAGAAAACCACCCTAAACCCCAAACAAACAAAAAGCAAAATAAACCAGAACCCCACCCCCAACAATAACAACAACAACAACCAAATGGATATAAACAGAGGAAACTGATGTATCATTTAAACACTTACATACACATACATATCCTCACCCATATCCCCTTCACCACATAATATACTCATATATAAGTAAAACAAGAATAACCAACAGCTATTGGATTCAGAGCAAAGAAGTATAACAAAGACATCCATTCCCTCCCTTTCCCCTGGTCATATATACGCATGTACATGTGCTTTTTTGACTTGAGGCAGAACAACGTTAATCCTTCGATCAAAGAATAAATTCAGGCAATGTAAACCCACCCAGCAGTACTAACGTCAGCAATAACAATTTAGCTCATCTAATACAATGAAACTGAAAACTAACAGCGACAAAACTAAATAAAACGAAATTTTTTTGGTAACACAAAAAAAACGAAAAAGGGAAAAAACGCAAGAAAGTAAAAAACCAAAATCGAACCAATTACACAACACACACGCACTCCCACTTGTACACACACGGGGTGTGGGGTGTTGTGTGTAGAAAGCTGGGACAACATAAATTATTTGCTAAATTATTCAAAAATTTCCCTTTTCTCTTTCGTTATTATTTTTTTGTTGAAAAAAAAACATATTGCGAATTGTGCCATACGGGTTTTGCCAAAATAATTTTTGTTAATGGCATTAAATTACTTTATTTTTCATTCGAGTTTTTTCTCTCTCTCTTTTCCTCTCTCTCTCTCCGGGGGCCCGTCACGTAATTTAAGGGTGAAGACTAGGAAAATTGCTCTTTTTTTTGTTTTTAGTAACAGTTTAAGTGGCCTTAGTTTTTCATTGTTTGTTCATTGATAAGGAGGTGGGAATATCCTGCGTTTTACAGGGCTGTCGTGGACTTTTGGGGAGTATTCGCCTGCTTCATGCGAAACGGGCAAAATTTAAATCCGCCGGGGGGACCCCATCCTGACCTAAAAAGCCCGGAGGCGTGTATTTTTGGACTGCCCCTCCCCTATCTTTCTGGGGGGCCTTTTGTTGGGGTGTGGTGATGTGGAGAAACCCTGGACCCCCCCCCCCTAAATCTGAGGCCAAGGACAAAAGTTGGGCAACCAGCTTGACGAGGGGTGCTGGGGGTCGAGCCCATAGCAGGAAAAATTTTCGGAAAACAAAGCCAGTGCAGAGTGACCCCACAACCTACAACAACACTGTAGACAGGAGTTTCTCCTACGTGGTTGATGAGCTTTTTCCCACGAGCGGCCAAGTTGGAAAAAAAGTGGAGAACTTATTAAAGTCAACAAGGGAGGTTTAAAAGAAGAAACAATTGTTACAAACATGTTGATGCCTTAAAAGGGGAAAAAGGGGGGTATCAGAAAAGATGTGAAAAATCTTAGGACTAAAAAATGTGAGTTAAAACAAATCAAAAAAAATAAAGGGGACAGAGGTGGAAAAACTAAAAAGGAGAGCAGACGATCAAGAAGGCCGGTCAAGACGGAAAAACTTCATTATTCTGGCATGGAAAAAAAAGTAATGAGACGGGAAGCGATTGTGAAATGGTCTAAAAAAATTTTCTTTCGAAAAAAGGGATGTACAGATGTTAAGTTTGATGTGTGCAAGGAAAAATTTTCAAAACCCCAACTCTCCTTTATTGCCAGGTGTTTTTTTATAAAGAAAGCTTAAATTTAAGGCTAAAACTCGTTTAAAAGGTTCAAGATTTTTGTGACGACTTTTTTAAAAAAGTTGAGATTTAGGCAAAATCTGACCCCTACTTGAAGATGCTAGGGCAGAGGGAAAAAAATGGAGAATGGCTTTGATCATTTGTCATTAATGGCAAAAGGATGCCCTTTAAATGTCTTCAAAGGGGGAATGCTTTTTGGGCCCGGGCCCCAACAATATCCTCCCCAAGTCTCAATTCACAGGGTGGGAAAAGAAAAGGGATACCCCGGTCACTCACCTCAGTTATACTCATTAATGGGGCTTACCCAAGTGAGGCTGATGCGTGGGTTTGTGACACATACCACAAAGGGTAGAAAAAAGACGGTCTATTTTGGCCCTATCAAACCCCAGCTGCCCATGAGATTGTAGGCAGTCTTTAATAAAGAGCCTTCTTTAACTGCGTTGAAAGCAAAAATTTCCGGGTTTGTCAGTCAATGTAATTGGGAAGTGTAGTCGAGGTGTGGATAAAATTGAATTGTGGCAATACGATAAAACAAAAAAAAACTTTTCATTTTTGTTTTGGGAATGTAAAGGGATTGTTTCAAAACGGGCTGATAAGTTTTTGTACTTATGTGGTAGCTTTGATTTTATTTGTCTGACAGAACGTTCCTGGAAAATGTCCAGCCAGATTTTTTACTGGCTATAAGGCCTTCTGTAAGTCGCAATTAAAATCAGCCCTCAAGGGGGGTGATTAGTGGGTTTTGTTTTTTTTATAGGCATGATTATCTGCCTTTTTGAATTTTTTAGATGTCCCTATCCCAAAATTTTTCATTTTTTTCTGTGACAAATCCGTTGTGTACAGCAAGAAAAGTTTTGTTTTTCTGTGTGTATATCCCACCGAAGGTTCGCCTTTTTATAACATGTTTACAAGAATTTGGATTTCTAGTTGAAGAATGTTTAGTAAATTGTTGGTGCATGGAAAGTAGATAAATACATTGGGGACTTAAACACGGACCCCCCCAAACTTTTTTGTAGATTTTAGAAAATGACTTTTGTTCAGAGTCCAAAGTAAAGTTGTCTCTCAGCGCAAACTAATTTTGAAATTGGTTTATCAACAATTATGGAAATTTCATTTAATATTCATGCTTAAAATTTACAAATCCCAAATGGCGTATGTTATGGGACCCAAAAAGGGCGCTATACTAACTCTGATGGAGGATGTAGTGTTAAGATTTTTTTTAGTGTCAGGAAATTTTTTCTCTCAGATTTTTATCTTGTTGTTTGTTTCCGGGGTTCGATTCGATCACCCTTCCCGTTGAATTATATATTAATCCGTAATAATACAGGTGTGGAAATGAGGACCATTTTTATGGAAAAGTTTTTAGGGATGAAAAAAAAAACTCTCAGTTTATAAAAAAAACTCCATGATGTGAACAGTGTGAAATTTTTTTTTAAAGCCTTTCAGATGATTTATGAGAAACTTAATGAAAACTTTTGATTTGTTTAAAGGTTTTTAAACCGTGCTGAATGTATGAAGAACAGGTCAATCAAGAAAAAGGGCCTCAAATGATACTTGGTTTGATAATGAATGAAAAAAATATTTAAATATAAGGCAAAAATTCTGAAGACTTTCAAAAAAAATTAAGAAAAGAGGACAAAAAAAGTGACTGTGTCAAAGAAAGGGGAAAAAAATCTGCTTGAACGGAAAAAGGGAAAAAGTTAATAAGACCTTATTGCAGATTGATGTCATCTATCTCTTTTCAAATCCAGTTTGAAAAGTGTTAAGAAAGGCGTCATTTGAAAAGTCAGCCAAAGAAAAGTAATCAGTTTACAGATGGGTTTTAACATTTTAAAACCCTGTTGGAGAAAAACTCATTTGAAAAATCCTGTTATGATGTTTAGGGAGAACTGAGGAAGATTTTTATCGTCCCTTGTAAAGATGAAATTTAGGGGGGGAAAAAAAAAAGGGGGAGAAAACAGGGCCCGTCAAAATTGGGGGAATTACTAAAATATGGAGGTGAAAATATTGTGCTTTTCCTTCTAAAACTATTCAACAAAATTTTTGATGATGGTCTTTTCCAGATAACTGGGCTGAATCTATAATACTAACATTGCATAAAAAGGGTGATGTTGATAACCCTAATAACTACCGGGGAATTTCTCTTACAGACATAAATAGTAAGATATATAGTACTATTATTAACAATAGGTTACAGAAATGGGTTATGAAAAATAATATTACAGGTGATCACCAAGCTGGTTTTAAGAGAGGATACTCCACTATAGATCATATGTTTACTCTGCTTGCGTTTGTACAGAAACAGTTTGCTCATAACCGTAAGCTCTATGTAGCATTTATTGACTTTGCAAAAGCATTTGATTCTGTTAACAGGAACTTGTTGTGGCCTATTCTCCTGAAAAATGGTGTGAAGGGTAAACTACTACGATGTTTGAGAGCCATGTATCAGAATGTCAGAAGCAGAATAAGATGTGGAAATAAAGTGACTGACAAAAATATACTGTACCACTGGTGTTAAACAGGGTGATGTATGTAGCCCTTATTGTTTTCTGTTTTTATCAATGAGTTAGCCAGAGATGTCATAAATAATGGTAAACATGGTGCCACTTTCCCCCAAAATTTCTCAGAGTTGTTTATTCTTCTGCTTGCTGATGATGTTATCCTGCTGTCCCGAAACAGTTGTAGGCTTACAAAACCAGTTAAAAAAGCTTAAAACAGTGCTGCAACATCACTTGATTTTTAAGGTTAATCTGAGTAGAGTAATATCTTGTATTCAGAAAAGGTGGATATTTAGCTGCTCATGAAAAATGGTTGTACAATGGAAATATCATGCCTGTGATTAATGTATAAAATATTTAGGAATCTGTTTTTCTACTAAGCTTAGTTTCACAACTGCATGTAAAGATCTGGCAAGTCGAGGTAAACGAAGCTTGTTATTTGTGTTGAAAAAGCTACGAATATTGAATAATAACTCTTTTGATTTGTTCATTAAGATATTTGATGCACAAATACAACCCACTGTGTTATATGGTGCAGAAATCTGGGGCTTGGATGCAGCTGTAACACATTGTGAATCAGTGCACCTCTTTGCTTTAAAGCTGTTTTTAGGCTTAGATAGACGTACACCTAATGATCTTGTTTATAGTGAAACTAATAGATACCCTCTCTCTGTTAATGCTGCTGTAAGATGCATTAGATATTGGATTAAGATTCTGCATATGAATGAGAGCAGGCTACCTTTTAAATCCTACAAGATGCTTTATGATCTAGATGTCAAAGGGAAAAACAACTGGGCAACACAAATACGTACCTGTTTGTTTGAACTCGGGTTTGGATTTGTTTGGCTCAATCAAGGAGTCGGAAATTGTAGAGAGTTTATTAACGCTTTCAGGCAAAGATTGATTGACTGCCGTTGGCAGCAATGGAGTGACCATATACAAAACAGTGAAAGATTTCAAATGTACAGGCAATTTATAAGTTCGCATCATGTCAAACCTTATCTAAAGCTTGATATGGATATACATTTGAAAAGAGTTATGTCTAAGTTTAGACTTGGTGTATCAGATATAAACGTTCATAAATTCAGATACAGAGAACATGATATTGATGACCTCAGGCTGCTATGCCCATTATGTAAGCAAGCACCGGAGGATGAAGTACATTTTGTGTTGTGCTGTCCAGTATTTGAGGATGTTAGGCAGAACTACATCCCTGTTAAATATAGTAGACAGCCTAATTTATTTAGACTCTGTTTACTCCTGGCATCAAGTCATCCTGAGGTTGTGCGCAGCCTCACTTTATATTTGTGTAAAGCTTTCAGAATAAGAGAGATAATGTTATCCTAAGTGATATTTTTGTAGCTGACCTTTTGTTATACAGTAACATGTTGTGTGTGTGTGTGTTTATTTTATTTTATTTTTTAGCCAAAATACTAAGCAGTTCGGCAACCCCCCTTCATGTATGGGCCAATGGCCTTTTTGTGAATAAATCATTCGAGTTCGAGTTCGAGTTCTCTCTCTCTCTCTCTCTCTCCTCTCTCTCTCTCCTCTCTCTCTCTCTCTCTCTCTCTCTCTCGCTGAAACACGCAAGCAAACGCGGCAATCGTTGACCAGTGGGTAAAACTGTTTCTGCCTTCTGTTTAGGACAGGGAATGCTTCAAAAGGCTTGTTCTAGCTCCTTCATACTACCAATACAGGAGACACGGGATGCAAACAACCTCTTAACTATACTCTGACAACATGGAATGATGTCGACTTTTCAATGTACTGGAAACTGTTTGACACACGAGTTGAACCCTGCTAACATGTGCGGTCGACATGTGAGATGTTTATGGGGGGAAAAATCAGACCGAAAGTGAATATACATTTGCCATAACACACAGACACACACACATACACACACACATACACGTGAGTGCGCGCGTGCGTACACACACACACATACACACACGTACACACATGCACACGCGCGCATGCACGCACACACTCGCACACATATGCACGCACGTGCGCTTGCACATACACACACACGCGCTCGCGCGCTCACACACATACAAACACACGCACGCACACACTCACGCTCGCACGCAATCCGATGGGTCCATAAAGTCCTGGGTTTGAATCTCGGTGGCGTCTGGTGAATTAAGAGTGGAGGTGTTTTTAAAGCTCTCCTAGGCCAACTTCAAGTGTAGACCTGCCAGTGCCTTAATTCCTTTCGTGTACATACGCATTAAGACAATCAAAGGTGCACGTGAAAAGATCCCATAATGCATGCCAGAGTTTAGGGGGTTACGGAAACAGGAACATACCCAGCATGCAGGCAAATGTCGAATGCAGCTACCTTCATGATGAAACAGAAAAACGGTCACACACACACACAACATCTCACCATGGGAGAAGCTGGGAGCTCTAGCCGAGGACAAAGAAACCCCCCCCCCCCCCCCCCCCCCCCCCCCACCCCCCGCCTACAAAAACAACAACAAAGGCAATGGAATTGTACTGTGTGTCATGAAGAAAACAAACAGAAATAGAAGTCGTATAAGCAGCGTGGTTTTATTGCTCTTTCTTCTCATTCAGTATGTGTACGAAGAACACGGACGAAAGCAACACGTATGAACAGACAGCTCGCACACTACTTGTGTGTGTGTGTGTGTGTGCGTGTGTGCGCGCGCACGTGTGTGTGTGTGAGTATGTGTGTGTGTGTGTGTCACAGCCTGGAAAATATGACAGCAGCTTTCTCTATCCACCAGTCTATGAAGACAAAGAACCAAAATAGCAGCTAAGAGACTCTGACATTCGTTGCTTCTGTTTACAAACACTATATGAACAACCAAAATAACAAAATATCTACAGCTCTGTGGCGCTTCTGTTCTTCTTCCCCTTGCAAGTATCTTCACTGTAGAGATTGTGAGGTGGTATCTTGGACAAGGGGATATTCATAGCCGGGAGAGCGACTGCAGGATGCGTAACACTCACATTTCACCACCAGAACATCAACGACAAAAGTGAACGTGGCAGTGTCAGTTAGAAGTAAAACCTTCAGTGACTGTACTTCGAGGTCACCAAGTGAGCTGACCAGGCATCATCCTTTCATGTGTGTATATACATACAACCTTCCATCTCCATTTCCCCGAGCAGCACTCAGCCCGTGCATCAAGAAACGACACAGTCTAGTCACCCCTGTCGCTTTATATAGCGTGTTCCTAAGAACACCACGAAGAGAAAGAGCAGCAGCAGCAGCAGGGTCACCGCCAGCATCACCCCCAGCATCACGAAGGAGCCAAAGGCGGCCAGGATCTGCCCGAAGACGAAAGGCAGCAGCAGCACCCCGAAGCCTGCCGTGGCGAAGCACAGGTTGATGAAGAGCGGGGTGAGGGGCAGGTAGTCACTGCTCCAGGTCATGTACCCGGGCAGAAAGCTGGTTCCGAACAGCCCAACGCCCGCCGTCCCTATCCACAAAGCAGTGGGCCCCGTGCGGACCCCTACAATGAGCAGAGCGGCGGAAAAGAGCAGCCCCACGGTGTTGACCATCACGTGGTCAAACACGGAGAAGACCGCCAGAAAGCCCAGCCCCAGAACTCGTGACAGCAGGGACATCCCCCAGATGACCACGTTGAAGTAATTGGCCTCCTGAGCCGTCATGCAGAACGGGGACATCATCCCGATGGACGTCAGCAAGTCTGCCAGCCCCACCTGCAGGCCGAAGACGGGGATGTGCAGGATGATCAGCAGGCTCCGGAACAGGCACACGGCCCAGAACGGCGGCCTGGCGGTGTCCCTGTTCAACGCAGAGGTTTCCGTGGCGGCTGGCGGCGGATCCGCCTTCGTTTCCTTACCGTCTGGCGATGTCCCCACGGTACGAAGTGTCGGCCTCGTGAAGTAGAAGTAGAAGAAAGCGAGGGAGGACGGCAAGGAGAGGAAGCCTGCGATGATGAAAGGCCACTTGATGTCTTGGTTCATCCTGGCTGCTTTCATGGATCCCTCAGCGCCGCTGTCCTGCCTGCTCCTGGGAAAAAACGTGACCTCATTTCCGGCCAAGGGGTGGCTGAGGTTACCGTGCTGTGAGGTCAGGAAGGGCAGTGGAGGGGAGGGCGGGTGGGGCAGGGGGCAGGGGGCTTGCAGGCAGAGGTAGTGACCGAATGTGTGACCTTGGCCTTGATGAAGGGCTGGGCGATGAGGGGGGAGACGAGGGTGCCCACTCCAAAGCCGACGACCACGAACTGGAAGGTGAGGGCTTTGTTCTTCTCCCACAGACTGTTGCACAGGGACATGGACGCTGCAACACACACACACACACATACACACACACACACACACATACACACACACTGAGGCATGAATGAT
>CM054166.1:35327262-35349762 GCA_028751875.1 Rapana venosa
TTTTGCTTTCTAGGCAGGTGCATTACCTCTAGACCACCAATCCACCATACTTTGTAGGTGTACAGTTACTCATGGCTTTATATTAAGCATAACCCACTACCGTACATCGTGGGTGTACACCCACCCATGGTTCTAAGGTAGGCATAACCCACTACCGTACATCGTGGGTGTACAGTCACCCATGGTTCTAAGGTAGGCATAACCCACTACCGTACATCGTGGGTGTACACCCACCCATGGTTCTAAGGTAGGCATAACCCACTACCGTACATCGTGGGTGTACACCCACCCATGGTTCTAAGGTAGGCATAACCCACTACCATACATCGTGGGTGTAAAGTCACCCATGGTTCTAAGGTAGGCATAACCTACTACCGTACATCGTTGGTGTACACCCACCCATGGTTCTAAGGTAGGCATAACCCACTACCATACATCGTGGGTGTACACCCACCCATGGTTCTAAGGTAGGCATAACCCACTAACATACATCGTGGGTGTACACCCACCCATTGTGTGTGTAGAGGGACCAAATCTCTCGCCATACATTCTGAGTGTACAGCCCTCATGGTGTTAAGGTAGACACAATCCACTACTGTTCATTCAGGGTGGGTATACTGCCACCCATGGTATCCGTAAAGGAACTAAGCCTCAGGCCTTACATGAAGCACTAAGTCCTTTCCGTGTGCTGGGGCTGTATAGCAACCCCATGACTTGAAGAAGCAACTCACTTCTGTACATCCTGGATGTTGAGTAACCTAAGATGCACAGTTGAGAAGGGACAGTGCTGCTTTTCCTACCATAGTACCCGATGTTCATTGCGAGAAGAAGAAGAAGAAGAAGAAGAAAGAGAAGAACAAGAACAAGAACAAGAACAAGAAAAGAACAAGAAGAAGAAACAAGAAGAAGAACAAGAAAGAACAAGAAGAACAAGAACAAGAACAAGAAAATCAAGAAGAACAAGAACAAGAACAAAACCAAGAACAAGAATGAAAAATTAAAATAATTTTGACAAAAATGATAATGAAGGCAATAATGATAATGATGATATCAATAAACGAACATTGATACAACTTCTAGATCTTCCCTTTCCCTCCCCCATTTGAATGCAGTATCACAAATCTACACCTTCCATAACCACCCTTACCCCCACCCCTGACTGAATGCACCTTGATGCAGCTGTGTATAATCTCGTCACTGAGTGTGCATGTTGAATTTGCAGTATGCATCTCATAAATCAGAAGTGGAAAGGAAAATTTCAGTCTCATGTTCCACCCCCACCCCACCCCACAGTGCTTACATTCCTTACATTGCTTATATGGATTTCTTTCCTTTGCTTTCATTTTGTTTCTTTGTTTGCAAAGCTTTGTTTGTATGTATGTATGTATGTATGTTTGTATGTATATATGTGTGTGTATGTATATATATATATATATGTATTTATATGTATGTATGTATGTATGTATATTTATATCATTATATGTGTGTGCGTGCGTGCGTGCGTGCGTGTGTGTGTGTGTGTGTGTTGTTGTTGTTGTTTGTTTGTGTTTGTTGTTGTTTTGCTTTGTTTTGTTTTTGTTTTGTTTTCGATCACGATTGCAATCCCTGAGAAGGCAAGCTTGGAAGTTTAAAGAAGAAAAGTACACCAGTGCTTCTTCATTTTTCTTGGAATAAATTGTTTGTGATGTGATGTGATTTGAATGCAACTCAGTGCCCCTGTAGGTATATAAGTGAGTGGGGTGTACTGGAAGTGGAACAGATTGAAAATACACAGAAATGTTCAGTTTTTCCCTTACTGCCATCCCCCCTCCCCACCCCTGCAACGTACAAACACTAAATTGCTCTGAATCAGTAATATAGAACTATGCAGTTGATTGTTTCTTTTGTTTGTTTGTTTCTTTATTTATTTTGTTTGTTTGCTTCTTTTTTAAAATCTATTTTCCTTTTGCTTTGGTCTTTGTTTGATGGTTATTTTTTATAGACAGATGCCTTGATGAAGCAAACAAACAAGTGCATTGTTTATTGAATGTACCATCTGGAAATAACAGTTTTACTTTGATACAGAGAGAACGGGAGGGAAGAGAAAGATATATAAGAAAGCAAGAGAGCCAGATGCTTGCACTCATGTATGTGAGAAAGAGTGTATGTATGCTCATAGGGATGTGTTTAGGAAAACAAACCAAAAATAAGACAAGGATAAGACAGGTGAGTGGGTTTCATTTTCGCTGGATTGTGTATTGTGATGTATCATGCATGTGGTATTTGAGTAAGAGAGAGAGAGAGAGGAGAGAGAAGAGAGAGAGAGGAGAGAGAGGAGAGGAGAGAGGAGAGGAGAGAGAGAGAGAGAGACCTTCAGACTTCAGACGAGAAGAGAGAGGGAGGGGGGTGGGGAGACAGAGACAGAGACCAAGCAAGTGTGTGTATGTGTGCATGTGTGTGCTTGATTTATTTTTTACCTCTCAGAAGTGTATTCATATTTTATTATGCTCTCAGTGTATTATACAAAGGCAAAAAGTAGTAGACATCTGTGTTGTTATCTACACACACACACACTCATACACACACAACACAACACACACACACACTGATACCATGCATTGCACATAGACAAAATACTATCAGAGATGATACCACCACGACTTAGAAAGAAGCACAGATTCTCATTACAAGGGTGAGTGTCCTAGCAACCACACCCTACATAGCACATTCACAGGGACTGCACAATCACTCCACTGAGCATGGACCCTTTGAGAGTGTGGGTGCGCTCACACCCAGGACGTACTGAGCACTTTTTGTTCATTTAGTCACTTCTTTTTAAACACAAACGATTTTCAGGGGATGTGTAGGACTGAAGTCTATTGACACAGTCATGAAATGTCAGGGAAGCAGCATCATTACAGGGTAAAGACTAGGGATGTGTTTGATTTGAAACCCATGGTGTACGGGAACTGTTCTACTTCTTTTTCTGGTGAGGCTGTGATTATGTCCACTTGTGGGTTTTTAGGATTGGGTTGGGTTGGGTTGGGTGGGGTGGGGTTCAGTTTGGTTCAATAGGTTGGGTTGGGTTGAGCTAGGCTAGGCTAGGCTGGGCTGTGCTGGGCTGAGCTGGGTTGGGTTGGGTGGGTTTAGTTTGGTCAATTTTAGTTGGGTTAGGTTGGCTCAGTTTGGGTTAGGTTGGGTTAATTCGGGTGAGACTGTTTGGATTGGAATTGGTTATGATGGGTTGGGTTTAAGTTGGTTGTGTTTGGTTTGGTTGGGTTGTAAACTTCTGTCAGTCATGGCTGATTTCTGGGCGTGAAATTTGAGCTACTCTCCTTAAGCAGAGTCTGTTGCCACAAGAGCAACGCCACCCAAATTTATACTGTCTGCATGCGCTTTGTTTTTTAAAAATAAGAAATAGCTTTTTGTTCTACAGTATTATGCCAGGGCCAATTCTCTCATTGCCATGGATTCTTTCACGTGTGCTACATGTGTGGTGAACACAGGACCTCGACTTATCATCTCAATCGAAATACTAACAACTAGACGATCACTCAAGGTGGTGTGGAAGGAGGGTTGGGTGGAGCTGACCTCTATGCATGCTTCTATTTCTATCTGTGTGTGTGTGTGTGTGTGTGTGTGTGCGCACGTGTGTGTATTTGTGTGCGTGCGTGCGTGCGTGCGTGAGAGAGAGAGGGAATAGCTGTATGCTACATGCCACCTAGATTATCACGAATCTATCACGTGTTAGCGGTGAAAAGTTGTACACGCTATGAAAAGGGAAGAAAAAGGAAGTGACTTTGTGACCTTGTGTTCTTTTTGCAGACCAATGTGTTGTAAGATGTTGATTTTGGATGTGTACAGTGTTGTGGAAACTCCTTCCCTTTGACAGTCCCCATTGTAAGGACTGACCAAAGCTTATGAAGAAAAAAGTGAACCTCTCCTATAACCATGCTATGGAATCCATGCCATGATGACTATTTGGGCTGAAATTAATTAAGTTCTCAGTACATGATATTATGTGTTTTGTGCCCAGCCCCCCTCCCTCTCTCCCACTGTCCCCTTGTGAATGGACATCTTGCTTATCACAATAAACCTTTGGCATTGTCATTGTCATTGTCTTTCTCTCTCTGTATGCGTATCCGTCTGTCCACCTCTATTTATAATAATGATAATAATAATAATATAAAAAAAAAGAAGTAATAATGATAAAGATGATGATGATAATAAATGGAATTATATAGCACTATATCTTGCAAAAAGAAATCAAAGCGCTTGCAACACACCCATACTATCTCTCTCTCTCTCTCTCTCTCTCTCTCTCTCTCTCTCTCTCTCTCTCTCTCTCTCTTTACCTATCTATCAACATATCAATTTATCTATCTATCTTTCTGTCTGTTCATCTACCTATCTAGCATTTTATCTATCTATCTACCCATATATCTTTATACCTATCTATATATTTGTCTATCTATTCATGCATCTATCTACCTATCTCTCGATTTCTCTCTCTCCTCTCTCTCCCTCTCTCTCTCCTCCCTCTCTCCCCCCCCCCCCCCCCACTATCTCTCTCCATTCCTCTCTCTCTCTCCCTCTCACTCTCCCTTTCTCTCTTTCTCTGCCTCTTTCTCCATCTCCCTCTCTCTCTCTTCCTATCTCTCTCTCTCTCCCCTCTCTCTCCCTCTCTCTCTTTTTCTGCCTCTTTATCCATCTCTCTCTCTCTTTCTCCCTCTCTTTCTCTCCCCCCCCTCTCTCTCTCTCTCTCCCTCTTTCTCCCTTCCCCCTCTCTCTCCCCCTCTCTCTTCCTCTCTCTTTATCTCTCTCCCCCCTCTACCCCCCTCTCTCTCTCCCCCTCTCTCCCTCCTCTCTCTTTTCTCTCTCTCCCTCCCTCTACCCCCCTCTCTCTTTCTCTCTCTCCCTCCCTCTACCCCCTCTCTCTCTCGCTCTCTCTCTCCCGCTCTCTCTCCACCTCTCTCTCTTCCTTTCTCTCTCTCTCTCTCTCCCTCCCGTTATCCCCTCTCACTGGCAGGATGGTTAAGACGTTTACCTGCCAACAAGTAAGCCGTGAGGTTCTGGGTTCGATTCCCAGCCTCGCCCTTTCTTCCCAGTTTGACAAAAAATTCGAAATGAATGTCAAAGTCCTTCGGTTGAGACTATAAACCGAGGCCCCGTGTGCGAACGCATGCAGAACATCTTGCGCGCACGTTAAATCCTGTTCCGCTTTTCGAAAGAGTAGGCCATTGTGTGCCGGTGGGAACAGATGACAACATTTACAAAACCGCATACACACGGGGACTGGATGTAAAAAAGCACATGAGTGCTTATTCCATTATCCTCGATATAAAAAAAAGTCTTCATCTCTCTCCCCCTCTCTCCTCTCTCTCTCTCCCCCTTCCTCTAGCCCCCCCCCTCCCCCACCTCTCTCTCTCTCTCTCCCTCTCTCTCTCTCTCCCTCTCTCTCTCTCTCTGTGACTGCTGCCTCACAGTAGTCCAGCATGCCCAGGGACAGGCCCTGTAGGAAGAAGACGACCAGCAGGTAGTAGTAGTCAGCCACCAGCGGGATCAGCATGGTGACGGCACTGCCCACCAGCACGTACACTGCCGTCAGCAGCCGCTGGTCCAGGCAGCGCTCCGGGGACAGCGCCACCAGGGATCCACACATGATGCCCGCGCCCTGCATCAGGAAGACGTAGGACATCAGCTGCAGCGACACCCCCGCGTTCTGGCGAAGGTCAGGCACACAGGGGCCCACCAGGCCGTTGTCGAAACCCTGCAACGTTCAGGTCACTTGTCAGCATTCTGCAAACCGTCAGGTCATTTGTCTGCATCCTGCAAACTGTCAGGTCATTTGTCAGCATTCTGCATCGTTCAGGTCATTTGTCAGCATCCTGCAAACTGTCAGGTCATTTTTCAGCATTCTGTAACCGTCAGGTCACTTGTCAGCATCCTGCAACGTTCAGGTCACTTGTCAGCATCCTGCAACGTTCAGGTCATTTGTCTGCATCCTGCAACATTCTGTTCATCTGTCTGCATCCTGCAACATTCTGTTCATCTGTCTGCATCCTGCAACATTCTGTTCATCTGTCTGCATTCTGCAACATTCTGTTCATCTGTCTGCATTCTGCAACATTCTGTTCATCTGTCTGCATTCTGCATCATTCTGTTCATCTGTCTGCATTCTGCAACATTCTGTTCATCTGTCTGCATTCTGCAACATTCTGATCATCTGTCTGCATTCTGCAACATTCTGTTCATCTGTCTGCATTCTGCAACATTCTGTTCATCTGTCTGCATTCTGCAACATTCTGTTCATCTGTCTGCATTCTGCAACATTCTGTTCATCTGTCTGCATTCTGCATCATTCTGTTCATCTGTCTGCATTCTGCAACATTCTGTTCATCTGTCTGCATTCTGCAACATTCTGATCATCTGTCTGCATTCTGCAACATTCTGTTCATCTGTCTGCATTCTGCAACATTCTGTTCATCTGTCTGCATTCTGCAACATTCTGTTCATCTGTCTGCATTCTGCAACATTCTGGTCTTTTATAAGCATCCTGCAATGTGCAGACCAATCTAAATTTACAACAAAAACCACACACTAACCAGGATCTTTGTCAAAGCCTGGCCATATTCAAACCATGTCTGAACTATCCTGCAAAATTAAAACTGTCGTGAAAATCGTCCCACAGTGACACTCACACGGATTCAACACCCATTTTGCTTTCACTGAAGTTGATGAAGAGACTGAGAGCTACTACAAAGTCATAACTGAAAAGGGTTCAAGAGAATGACCACTAGTAGGGTCAGGGAAAAGGGGATAACTACCTTCTGTTTAAATATCCAGAACTCTTCTACCTGCATTGATGACAATGATGATGGTGGTGGTTGTGATGGTGGTGGTGGAGGTGTTGGTGATGGTGGTGAGGGGGGTAGGATAAGTGGATGTACTCTGATGTGAATGTACTCTTTCAAGTCCTCAGAAAGAAAAAATCTGAGCACATTACTCCTCTCTTGCGATCTCTCCACTGGTTGCCTGTGCCACAGAGAGTAAACATTAAGATCAGTACCCTTTGTTACAAATGCCTCCACAAAACAGCACCTTCCCTCCTCTGTGAATGTCTTCATCTGTACACTCCTTCTCGTTCCCTCCCCTCTGCTGCAGATACCTTGTGCTTAAGAATACCTAGATTCAACCAGTCCACCGTTGGCCATCGCTCTTTCTCTGTTTCTGGTCCATTGATCTGGAATGATCTCCCTCTCTCTCCCTCCACCAAAAGCCTTCTTATGAAGCTTTTAAATCCGGCCTCAAGACTCATTTATTTCAAACCTAGAATTCCCCCATCTTGTTCCATGTCATTTTTGTCCCTGCCCTCAACAGTGAAAACCCCATCACCCTGCCGAAGTGTATAACCTTTATGTGTGTGCGTGCGTGCGTGTGTGTGTATACATTTGAATTTGTAAAAACTATTAAATGTAACTGGCTGTATGCGAATGAGTGGGATGAATGAAAGCGCTATGATTTGTGTTTTTTTTCAAGATGTAGTGCAATATAAATCCCATTTATTATTATTATTATTATTATTATTATTATTATTACTCACCACTAAGATGTAGGCGTAGAATATCCAGAACGTCTGAAAGAGTTTGTCTTTATTCTCTGCTGAAAACATCTGTCATACACACACACACGCACACACACATACACACGCACGCACGCACGCGCGCGCACACACACACACACACACACAGATAACGCACACGCATAGTGAGTGTAGCATACAGTGGCCTTCATCAAACACTACCCTCAGATCGAGGTGTTAGCCACTGGCTGGCTTGATGATCTGATGCAGCATCAGTGAAGTTCATCAAGTCGTTGCTGATTTTCAGTATGGAGCCATGCTGTGGCTGAATGGATACAGCCTTTGACTTCAGCCTAGTGGGTCCATGAAGTCATGGGTTTGAGTCTTGGCAGTGGCATCTGGTGAATGAAGGGTGGAGATTTTTTTTTTTTACCATCTCCCAGATCAACTGAAAGTGCAGACCTGCCAGTGTCTAAGTTCTCTATGCAGAATAATTATCGTAACGTATGTACAAGATCATATAATTCATGTTTGTGTTTTGGTGGTTTATGAAAACAAAATTATTTATCTATTTATTTTATTTCAAGGATAATGGAATAAACCCCCATGGTTTTTTTCATTCAGTCCCCGTGTGTATGCAGTTTTGTAAATTTTGTCATCGGTTCCCACTGGCATACAATGGCCTTCTCTTCCGAAAAGCGGAAAGGGTTTTATCGTGTGCGCAAGATGTTCTGCATGCATTCGCACACGGGACCTCGGTTTATAGTTACACATACCCAGCATGCAACCTGTACCTGGAGAGGGGAGGGCTCCGCCAGGTTCCTGTTTCCTAAGACACACGACCTGAAAAATTCAGACCAGTGCCCCAGCGACTCCTCAGGGAGTTAAGGGAGGAAAAACAATAGGAGTTCGGTGTGGTGGGTGGATGAGGGGCCACAAGGTACAGAGAATCAGAATGCTGACCAGCTAACCTAGGCACAATCTTGCCCCTTACGGTTTGCTGTCAGAATGTATGGAGTCTGTTCAGTTCTTTCCAATTCACATGGATTTTTTTTTTAAATAGAAAGTCAGTGTATCACAACGGAAACAAAACACAAGACGGTCAGGAATATGATATTTCTTATCAGTTCATGAGTCATCGAAATAGACATCGTTTGGCTGCCAAGGGCAGGCTCCCCATTAACTGGATTAACAGGGACAAGACACCGGTTCCAAGGCGTCCACATAGAGATGTCTCTTTCCTCCTGGCAGGGTTTAGTCAGGGCAGTGCTGGGTTGCTGTTGCTGCCCTTGTGTGAGGACTTCTGGTTTGCATTCCTCACTGCTGATAATGGCTCCCAGGGAAGTGAAGCTTGAACAAAGTAACAATGCTCTGTGTTCAAGACCTATGTTCGCATTTTGCCATTGTTCGCATTTTGCCAAATCATGGTCAGAAGAGTTGCAGCGCAAAGTCATAGATGTATATCTGATCTTTATTGCAAAAAAAGAGAAAAGTTTTAAGGAGAAAATATATCAGTGGGTTGCTGTATAACGATCGTTATATTCTTCAGATTCAGGTGTCTCAGTTATTCATTGCCGATAGAAACAGGATTAGGGAACGACACTGAACGTGAAAATCGTGTTTATAAACTATGTGAATGAATACTTGAGCCGATGGGTTTCACTTGGAATGTCCAAAGTTTTCTAAGCTTTGGAAGATTCTTTTACCTTCAAAAATATCTGCATCCAAGATGTATGTTACCATTTTGTAATGCGTTCTCTTCTTACAAAACAGACATTGTGAAAACTGAGTAGCTTTATGTCAAGAGTAAAGCTGCATGAAATTGATGGGATGTTGACTATGTCTCCATTTCTGTACATGCGGTGTTGTAAACATTTTTTGTTGATGCAAGCTATAATTTTGTGTTACAAATAATTATATCCGCATGCCAAAAGAGGGGTGAAAGTCTAATTAATTCTTGAACAGCTTCTACTTTTGGCCCGTGAAGAAGAATGTCAGTTGTTATGGCGGATGTCCATTCTTCACAGTACACATTCACATGCATTACTTTGTTCATATTTCATCCAGTTGGTAATTAGCGTGGTGAAGTTTTAGTCACTGCCTCAGGCCGTGTAGGTAATCTGCAAAGAGAAGATTTGTGATGGCTCTTCCTCTCATGCTTTTGGTGTGACTCAACCTTCAAGTTTATCAGTTACAACGCATTCTAGGACTGTTTTAAACAGTGTGGGAGATAAAAGGCTCCTACTACTTTATGAACCATTATCCAACAACACCATGTTCAGGTAGCCCACCACTCTGCTTGTTTTGCTTCTGTGAGTACCCCCACTTTAAGCAGAAATTCAGAAAACACCAAACAACCTGATTAAATCTAAATGAGGGGCCGAATAGATGGGGTAGGGACAGCCTAGTGGTTACTGTGTTGCACTTGTACTTTGACGGCCTAGAATCGAACCGGGGCTCGAACCACCACTGAGACTCCCGTTGAAAGGGATTTTTCAACCCTGGAGTTAATATCAGTACTGAATCCACTGACCCCAAAAGTCCTTTAGAAACCAAGGCCTCATGCAGAACGTACGCAGAACATCTTGTGCACACTAAGAGCAGGTCATTCGTGCTGGTAAGAATGGATGATAACAGATTTTTTTAAAAAAACGCCTGCATTCTGATGTCGTCTTTAGATATCACCCCTGGTTGAAATGTGACTAGGTTAATGGTGGGCAGAAGCGGTCACATTCGCCAAACTCCCACCATTGGTGAACCTTAGAGCTCTAGCAGAGGAAGCACAAATCCCCACCCAAAACCAAAGAAAACAAACGTTAGGGGACTTTCCCTTTAGTTTACTGACTTTTCTTCTTTTCTCATGAAGGCAGCCATGGTCCCCTTCTGGCACTGTACAAAACTGTTTATTGTGCAAGAGGAAAACCAGTTGAATGCAAAGTAAATGGTGTCAGTGAAAGCAAGGCAAGAGCGTCAACAGTAAGCAAGGCCAGTGAAAAAAGACAAATCTGAAGGACAAAGAAAAACATTTTAAAATAATTATTATATCAAAGGGGATGGGGTAGCTCAGTGGTCAGAGCACTCACTCTCCTCAAGTTCAAGTTAAGCAGCATTGAGCGTGGTTACCTTGTGGTTGGGTGACTGTTCGTGTGCTTTGCCTTCAGTACAGTCTCCAAGTTCACCCAGCTGTAAATGGGAAACAGGTACCTGCCCTCTTTAGGGTCAGGGAAGGTAAAGCAGCAAGGGAGAGGATGAGGAAGTGGGCGTTGCCCTCAATATGCTGGTCTCGCGAGAAGCTGAGGTCTCTGACACTTCGCTCCCCAGCAACCACATTTGTTATAGGAACCCCTTTACCTTTACCGACTAAATATCAACAAAATAAGACAATTGCTACAAACCAGTGCAACATCAAATCTAGGAAAAGACAACCACATCACTTGGGAAGCAAGAGGATTTCAATCAAAACAACAACAACAACAACAACACGCACATACACGCACATACACACACATACACACACAAGCACAAAACACACACACAAACACACACACACACACACACACACACACCCCCCTCCACAAACAAATGACAGCCCAAAACCAAGTCAACCTAAAAACTGAAACCTTCTGAAAACCAAACAAACAAACAATAAACACGCACTATACAACCTCAAAACGATATAAAGGAAAGAAAACCCAAACCATTCTCTCCTAGACTCTGTCTTGTACCTTGTGGACCCTCGTAAAGCCATTCAGCGTAGAATGACGCAGGGTACAGCAGCAGAAGCAACACTCTGGATACCAGTCTACCTTTGTCTATGTGTCATCCTCAGATGGGAAGAAGGAGTTGACAGACCACACAGCCACACTGCCCTCACTGCCCTAGCCGCCATAAAGTTCACGACATAAATCACTTTTCCTGGTATACTGTCTCTGTCTCTCTCTGTGTCTCTCTGTTTCTCTGTCTCTGTCTGTCTATCTGTTTGTCTCTCTCCTCTCTCTCTCTCCTCTCTCTCTCTCTCTCTCTCTCTCTCTTCTCTCTCTTCTCTCTCTCTCTTCACCGTCCCACATGCTAAATAATAGTAGCCGCTAACTGGGATGAATTTCTACCCACGCATTAAAAGTATAACTACTCACCTACAGGAGTGTGAACATGCACAGTGTTAAAGGCATACACCACACTCACACACACACACACACACACCACACACACACACACACACACACACACACACACACACACACACACACACCTGTGACTCCCAGAAGAGTACAAAACAAAATGTGGTGTGACATCGACACCATAGCGTGTAGTTAGGTGTCGCTTTAGTCTATGTTTTACATGATTGTGTCATATCAAATCAAAGACCCCCCACCCCCGCCTCTCTCTCTCTCTCTCTCTTCTCTCTCTCTGTCTCGCTCTCTCTCCTCTCTCTCTCCTCCTCTCTCTCTCTTCTCTCTCTTCTCTCCTCTCTCCTCTCTCACCTTGGGGACGGGATAGCCTGGTGGTTAAGAGTGTTGCCCTCGTGATCTGCTGACCCCGGTTCGAATCTTATTCAAGAGGAGTTTTCCTCTGGGTGAGACTATAAACCGAGGTTCCCGTGTGCGAACGCACGCAGAACATCTTGCGCACATGTTAAAACCCGTTCCGCTTTTTGGAAGAGTAGGCCATTGTATGCCGGTGGGAACGTTTGACAAAATTGACAAAACTGCATACACACGGGGACAGGATGTAAAAAGGCACAAGAGTGCTTATTCCATTATCCTTGAGATAAAAATATGAAAAAAGCTATCCATCTCAGTCTGCCTATCTATCTATCTATCTATCTATCTATCTATCTATCTATCTATCTATCTATCTATCTGTCAATCTATCTGTGTATCTATCAATAAATCTATGTATCTATGTATCTATTAATCGATCTATGTATATACTGATCGATCTATGTATCTATCTATCTATGTACTATGTATCTACCTCTCTCTCTGTCTGTCTGTCTGTCTATCCTTTAATATTTCTCTGTTTGTCTGCCAATGGATAGATGGAGGGATGGATGGATGGATGGATGGATGGATGGATGGATGGATGGATGGATCTGTCCGTCTGTCTGTTCTATCTATTCTGTGTATCTGTTTGTTTGTCTGTCTATCAAACTTTCTAGTGCAAAGATCAATATCAGAGACAAGCAACAAGCATTCTAAGCAAAGATCAACGTCCTGAGACAAGCATACTACTCAAAGTTCAATGTCATAGAGACAAGCATACTACTAGAAAGGTCTATGTCAGAGAAACAAGCATACTACTAGAAAGGTCAAGTCAGAGAAACAAGCATACTACTAGAAAGGTCAAGTCAGAGAGACAAGCATACTACTACAAAGGTCAATGTCAGAGAGACAAGCATACTACTACAAAGGTCAATGTCAGAGAGACAAGCATACTACTACAAAGGTCAATGTCAGAGAAACAAGCATACTACTAGAAAGGTCAATGTCAGAGAGACAAGCATACTACTACAAAGGTCAATGTCAGAGAAACAAGCATACTACTAGAAAGGTCAATGTCAGAGAGACAAGCATACTACTAGAAAGGTCAATGTCAGAGAAACAAGCATACTACTAGAAAGGTCAAGTCAGAGAGACAAGCATACTACTAGAAAGGTCAAGTCAGAGAGACAAGCATACTACTAGAAAGGTCAATGTCAGAGAGACAAGCATACTACTAGAAAGGTCAAGTCAGAGAAACAAGCATACTACTAGAAAGGTCAAGTCAGAGAGACAAGCATACTACTAGAAAGGTCAAGTCAGAGAAACAAGCATACTACTAGAAAGGTCAAGTCAGAGAGACAAGCATACTACTAGAAAGGTCAAGTCAGAGAGACAAGCATACTACTAGAAAGGTCAAGTCAGAGAGACAAGCATACTACTAGAAAGGTCAAGTCAGAGAGACAAGCATACTACTAGAAAGGTCAAGTCAGAGAGACAAGCATACTACTACAAAGGTCAATGTCAGAGAGACAAGCATACTACTACAAAGGTCAATGTCAGAGAGACAAGCATACTACTAGAAAGGTCAAGTCAGAGAGACAAGCATACTACTAGAAAGGTCAAGTCAGAGAGACAAGCATACTACTAGAAAGGTCAATTCAGAGAGACAAGCACACTACTGCAAAGGTCAACGTCACAGAGACAAGCACAATACTGCAAAGGTCAACGTCACAGAGACAAGCACAATACTGCAAAGGTCAGTGTCAAAGAGACAAGCACACTACTGCAAAGGTCAACGTCATAGAGACAAGCACACTACTGCAAAGGTCAGTTTCATAGAGACAAGCATACTACTGCAAAGTTCAACGTCATAGATACAAGCATACTACTGCAAAGGGCAACGTTGCAGAGACAAGCACAATACTTCAAAGGTCAACGTCATAGAGACAAGCACACTGCTGCAAAGGTCAGTTTCATAGAGACAAGCATACTACTGCAAAGTTCAACGTCATAGATACAAGCATACTACTGCAAAGGTCAACATCACAGAGACAAGCACAATGCTTCAAAGGTCAACGTCACAGACACAAGCATACTACTGCAAAGGTCAACGTCATAGAGACAAGCATACTACTGCAAAGGTCAACGTCATAGAGACAAGCATAAAGGAAAAAGGTAAAGGAGTCCCATAACCTATAAGGTCATAGGGGAGCGAGACGTCAGAGACCTCACTTCTCTAGGGCCAGCATATTGAGGGCGGCGCCCATCTCCTCTCCCTCGCTGCTTTACCTTCCCTGACCCCAAAGAGGGCAGGTACCCATTTACAGCTGGGTGAACTGGGGGAACTGTACTGAAGCCAAGGCGCGCAAACGGTCACCCATCCAACTGGTAACCACGCTCGACACTGCTTAACTTGGCTGGGGGAAAGCGAGTGCTCCGACCACTGAGCTATCCCATCCCAAGTCTGAGACAAGCATGCTAGTGCTAATCCCGTCAGTTCAGCGTGGCTAGGCGCCACATTCTGTGTCTAGTCATAGTTAGAGCCCTGCAAAATGTTTTGGAAACGTGCCTAGCCTAATCCCTCACAGACTTGGATCAAAATTGCATCAACAGTGAAATAGAATTGGTTTTATTTCAAAGAAAAAGGTGAATCTAATCCCCACATTCACAAATACCCAATCATTTTACATATTGACCATCGAATGCATAGGTGATATCCATGTCGACAGTCGATGCAATGCATTGGAAACATCCATGATGACATTTTAACTGTTGAATGCATCAGAGATATCTATACACGACATGCTGACAGCTGAATGCATGGGAGATATATATGTATGACATATTGACAGTCAAATGCCGTGGAGATATCTATGTCTGGCATATTAATGATTGAATGCATTGGAGATATCTATGTCTGGCATGTTAATGATTGAATGCATTGGAGATATCTATGGGTGGCATGCTAATGATTGAATGCATTTAAGATATCTATGGGTGGCATGCTAATGAATGAATGCATTGAGATATTCATTTCTGGCATGTTGACAGTTGAATGCATTAGAGATATCTATGTCTGGCATGTCTACAATCAAATGCTCTAGAGGTCTCCACTTTTTATCAATCTTCATACCACTTACAGTGAAGGGGATAGTGAGACCTCTGCATTTGCATTGATGCAGCGCAGAATTTCAGCTTAGTTTAATGAGATCAGCCCAGATGAATTTCAGTATTTTCTGCAATGAATTTAGTCCGTCTTCCCTCATATAGTATTGTACAGCACTAATTCTCTGTTTATAACCTCTATACTGTGAAATTTATTATAAAATGTTACATGCCTTGGCAGACATTGCAAGTGTTGGCTGATATGGCGTGACCTTTCTGACAGTGTTTTCCTTAATCTTTATCTACATTGCAATATAACTGGGCTAAGACTGTTGAAGAAATAGCTATTCATTTTTTTAAGAAACACGCTGTCTCCACACACTTGTTCACCAATCATCAAAGAAAAACACTTATATAGGTAACACAAGTGCAAAATTGTCATCTTGAACCAACTGAAACGTCAAATATATATGACTTTTCATTTAAGTGATCCAAGGCATAAGGAAAAATTGTTCTATTTTTTCCCATTCTTTGACTAGAGCTCCAGTGTTTACCCATGGTGAGATTTTACACATGCAACAGTCTGAGGACGGAATGGTTCGGTGGTCAGAGCACTCGCTTTCCCCAGCTAAGGTTAAGCAGCATCGAGCAAGGTTGCTACTTGGATGAGTGACCTTTTGCACACCTTGGCTTCAGTACAGTTCCCCCGTTCACCCAGCTGTAAATGGGTACCTGCCCTCTTTAAGGTCAGGGAAGGTAAAACAGCGAAGGAGAGGAGATGGGCACCGCCCTCAATATGCTGGCCCCTTGAGAAGTTGAGGTCTCTGATGCCTCGCTCCTCTACGACCACATAGGACATCTTTACCTTTCCTGACCGTCTACCCACCACCAAGGCAGCTGCACTTCCACCTCAAGGATCTGAATCATTCTAATTTGGGTTTTTTCATCACTGTTTTCTTTTTTGGTTATCTCTTGGGGTTTTTTTGGTTCAGTTTCTTCCATTCGCAATCTCAGCTTTTATCTTTTCAATGCTTTGATATTGTGGCAGGAATTTGTTGAAAATTTGGAGATGGATATTGAACAACTGTTTAATGTGCACAACTGCTTAAAGTAGATAATTTGGTCTAATTTTTGGACATTAGTTATGTTTTGGTAGTTGCCATATATGTAATGTTTTGTTTTAGCTTCGTTTTGATAAGTTTGGTGCTGGTGGCCTGAAAAATAAACTTTGTTCATTGTTCATTGTTCTTGGAGGTTTTTTTTTTATCAGTAATTTGACTTCCTCTCATTTCTCCCTCAACTTCTTGAGGAGTTGTTGAAGCACAGCTGTGAACTGAATGTGGATTGTACAAAGAATACTGGACACTGATGGTCCACTGCCAGTGTGGGTGGACTGATGTAGGTGTGAACTGCTGCCTTGTGTCTGCTTGTTACCTACTTGGGACTTTGTAACAGGGATGGAATGTAGATGGTGTTTTCTCCCTTGGTCTCTTTCTTTATTATCATTCGCTTTTGTTGTGATTTTTTTTCCATCATTTATTCCCTTGTGCACTCTCGTTCTTTCATTCTACCTACTTCTCTTGCTCGTGTATTTCTGTATATTCTTCTACCTGTTTGTTCTTGCCTCGCCTTTACAAAACGTCTAAGTGCAGTGACTGTTGAAGGGATAGTTTAACTAATAATAGTCTTCCTTAATTTAATATCATTTCATATTTAGGGATAATACACAAATTATAATGTGGAGGGGGTGCGAGGGACGCCTGCATGCATGTTTGTGTATGTGTATATGTATGTATACATCGTGTGTGTGTATGTGTGTGTGCGCGCGCGCGTGTATGTGTGTCACTAATGATATCTGTTGTCGCAGGTGTCGCCAAAAAGTCCACCTTCAGTTGGAACAAATTGATGTTTACCAGCTGTCCAACGTACAGACAATCTTTCATCGCTGCTGAACACACTTTACACTTCTAGCTCGTTGTGGCTCTAATTGTAAGTGTGCATATGTCGACTTCTTTTTGGTCTTGTTCTGAATCAAATGGTATTGTATCCAGTTTGAATTGTCCAGGTATTGCCTTGTGGGAACGTTTCGCTGAATGGAGCCTCTGACCTCTCTTCTTGTACAAGTGCAGGGTACACACGATAGCCCTGATCCATGCCGTGCGTGTGCCTACAGCTATGACAATAATAATGTCAACACTTTTACCAAATGTGTACTGGATTTTCATAAAAGCGCAAGATGTTCTGCATACATTTTACACACGGTATCTCGGTTTGTAGTCTTCACTGACAGACTTTGAGAGAAGTGAAGTCTGTATCAACAACATTAACCCGAGGGGCCAGGAACAAATCTCCATAAACAGATGCCTCAGTGGCGGAAGGGGGTGAGGGGGTGGGAGGGGTAGAACTTCAGCCCTTAATGATGGTTAGATCACGAGTTCAACGCTCTAACCACTAGGCTGATATGTGACACCCCCTTTTACTGGCTACTGTACTGTCGCTTAACTTGGTGTATGGCAAGGCTGTGGTCTGGCGGCTGTCGTCTGTGTTGTTGTTTTAAGAGAGGTGCAGAGTGGCTGACTGTGCAGGGTGTGATTGAGTTAGCACAGCCCGCAGCTGAGTGTGCGCCTTGCAACTGTCACAGCCACCGTGTAGGAGGGTGTGTGTGTGTGTGTGTGTGTGTGATGATTTAAATTCGGTAATTGCTAATTTTGTGTATTGTTTTTCTAGTCTGTCTGTCTGTCTGTCCGTCCGTCTGTCTGTATGTATATGCATAATGTCGTAAGACCAAAAACTAATCGACTTTTGTAAAAAAAAAAAAGCAAAAAAAAAACACACCCCCAAAACAACGACAACAACAACAATAAACAAACAAACAAAACTTTTCATAGGCTTTTGATCCAAGATGGCGGACTATGTAAGGGTACACACCTATATTAGCTTGCGGGTCATGTAGTATCTTGTATAGAGTGCGAGTCGAAAAAATAATTGGTGATTTTCACAGATTTTCTTAAGTATGAAATAATGCACTATGTGCTTATTCTGGTGATTGAGGATATAGAGCAATACCAGGTAGTCACGAGAAAGTTGGAAATAATCATCAAATGAGGATTGCTTGTATTCCTACAGCGTTGACCCCACGCATGCATATTGTGTAAGGAAGCTAGCAGACGACAAAGGACTGAGTGGGTAGTGTTTGCTGAAATTTGTTTACAATTCGAACAAATCAAATTTGTTCAAAATCACAGGAGTTTTGAGTCAGAGGCTAGTCTTTCACAAAAGTGGTTTTTATCTCTGTGGATGTCTTAGTACCTGCGGTATGAATATAATAGTCATGTATAAAAACAGAAGGAAAAGGGCGAATTTTTTATTGCGGTGTGTAGCCGAAATAGTTAAGTGACTTTCTCTGAAACCTGTTCCTGGTTTAGCTCATACCTTACCCACCAATTCCAGACAGTCACAGTAAACAAGATTCAGTCAGTACCTGCAAGACTGGAATGTGGAGTCACGCAGGGATCTGTTCTGGGCCCTGTTCTTTTCACCCTCTACACTTCTCCACTGTCACATACAATCAACCGTCATCAGATCAGCCATCATTTTTATGCAGATGACTCTCAGATTCTAAGCAGTGATGCTCCTGAAACTCTGCCTTCTCTCTTGACAAATATGGCCCACTGTTTTCACGATATCCAAAACTGGATGACACAGAACAAGTTACAGCTAAATGCAGATTAAACCGAAACCATGCTTGTAGGGACCAAACACAAACTCTCTTCCATTACAACAGCTTCAATACAATTTGGCAATGAATCAGTCCCTCTATCCACTGCTGTGAAGTATCTATGGGTCATTATTGACAACACACTCTCTATGCAAAAAATAATCACCCAGACCTGCCACTCATGCTACTATCAATTACGGCCTATTAGTGCAATCCGAAAGTACCTGTCCACAGATGCAACATCCAAACTCGTTACGTCTCTCATTCTTTCACGTCTGGACTATTGCAGTTCTCTTTTGGCTGGTCTGCAAGCATCATCAATCCACTCCCTTCAACGTATTCAAAACTCTGCAGCTCGACTAGTCCTCAGAAAGAAAAAATCCGAGCACATTACCTCTCTCTTGCGATCTCTCTACTGACTGCCTGTGCCACAAATAATAAACTGATCAGTACCCTCTGTTACAAAAGTCTCCACAAAACAGCACCCTCCTACTTCTGTGAATGTCTTCACTTGTACACTCCTTTTCGTTTCCTCTGCTCTGCTGCAGATACCTTGTCCTTACAAATAACTAGATTCAATCAATCTACAGGCGGCCGTTGTTCTTTCTCTATTTCTGGTCCATCAATCTGGAATGACCTCCCTCTCTCTCTTCGCCAAAAGCCTTCTTATGACACTTTTAAATCCAGTCTCAAGACTTATTTATTTCGAACCTTAGATTTTCATCTTCTGCTTCATCTCATAGCTTTTCCCTGCCTTCAACAGGTGTGTGTGGTGTGTGTGTGTGTGTGTGTGTGTGTGTGTGTGTGTGTGTGTGTGTGGTGTGTGTGTGTGTGTGTGTGTGTGTGTGTGTGTGGTGTGTGTTGCATCGCCCTGTCAGGGTGTGTGACCTGCGTATGTGTGTGTGTGTGTGCGCGCGCGTGCGTGCTTGCACATTTGGACTTGTTGGAACTATTAATTGTTACTGTAAACATTGACGCTGGGGGCAACAGCAAAGTGAGAGGCTGTATGACCAGTGGCTTTCCCACTCATGGAATTCCACTTTACAGCTTAGTCTTTAGTGATCGACTATGACTCTTTGACTAGGAGGCTTGACTCGCACAGACCTTATGTGCTGCAGCCCTGGGGGCTGGTTGGCCTTTGGAGAGCATCTCCAACGCTGACTGTCCTTATGCCCACTTGGCCGAGAGAGTGGGAATGTGCTGTGGGCAAGGCATCTCCACTATAATCAAATTTCTGCCCAGTTTCCAAAACAGCAGCTGCCTCCTCTGCTGTTTTGGAGGTCATCGTCGGACACGACGGACAAACATACAATACAATTGTTACTGGTTGTATGACTGTGTAAGAATAAGTTGAGTGCAAGCGCCTTGATTTATTTCTGCAAAACATGTCGCTTTATAAATTCCATTATTATTATTATTATTATATTAGTTATAGTAGTAGTAGTAGTAGTAGTAGTAGTAGTAGTAGTAGTAGTAGTAGTAGTAGTATGTTTGTGTGTGTAGTGTGTGTGTGTGGTGTGTGTGGTGTTTGTGTGTGTAGTGTGTGTGTGTGTAGTGTGTGTATTATATGTGTGTATTGTGTGTAGTGCATGTGTGTGCATTATGTGTGTGTATTGTGTGTAGTGTATGTGTGTTTGTGTGTGTGTGTGTGATCTTTGCTTATTTTAGTCCTATTCTGTCGTGATTTACTTTTACTTTAGTTTCTCTTTTTTATTTTTTTGGTCACAAAAAAGTTAATGAGGATCACTTCTGAAGACAGCAAAATGTATCACCATAGGTCAAGCTACAAACTGTTTTATCACATAAGTGAGAGTAATTGCCTTTCAGGAACTTAATGATCAGCGCAGCGCGTACGCGTGTACACGCACAAACACATACATACATACATACATACATAATGTATGGGATTTATATAGCGCTGAATCTCTGACACCACTAAACCACCACCACCACCACTACCACCACCACCACCATCACTATCTAACATATTCACACCCCTACTTCTACTTACAACCAGCACTACCACCCACACACCCACCAACCCACTCACCAACCCACACATACACACTCTCCACCCCCCACCCCCACCCCACATACAGACATACATACATACATAAATACATACACACATACAAACATACATACACACACACTTTTACTTTGTGAAATAATTTAATGTACAATGCAAAGACACAGCGAGATCAGTATACATGCAAGCCACAGAAAATATGATATGTATGAACATGTTGCATTTTTGCACACACACACACATACATACACCCACCCACACACACACACACACACACACACACACACACACACACATATATATACATATATATATATATACTGTTACTTTGTGAAACTATTTAATCTACAATTCAAGCACACACCGAGGTCGGTACATATGCAAGCCACACAAATGTTATATGTATGAACAGGTTATATTCATGCACACACGCACGCGCGCGCGCACACACACACACACACACACACACACACACACATTAAAACCTCTTCCTGTAACTTACACTCAGCAATTACATTTTCTGCACATTCGGCTTAGTTACATACTTTCAACAGATTCCATACACAAATAATTATATTCTGAAGTCAATATGTAATTATATATATATACACTTTTTAACTCTGGACAACTAACAGAAATCCTTCCCGTTGTCTTTTATAAAGTGCGCACGTGCAAAATCATAGGTAAGCACCAAGTGTAATCCATTGACAGTCTCATCCGAAGGACTTTGGGGAGAGGGGTGGAATCAGTACAGATGTTAACTGCAGGATAAACTTCCCTAAAAGCCAGCGCCTCGGTGAAGGTTGCTGGATCAAATCAGGGACCATCAGATCAGGGAACCCTAGAACTCTATCCACTAGGTTCTCCCACCCCATTTCAGTTTCGATAACATTGAAGATTTTAGCGCTGCACTTCTTCCAGGTGTTCTTTTAGACCAGATTCTAAACAATATTTCAACTTCACAACACTTTCCGGAATAGGCGAGTTTTTGTTGTCATCGCAATCCTTCAAGGAACTTTCGAGTAAACCAAATGACTAATATATCGAACTGTTCTGGATTACGTGCAAAACTTAACTTGAGTAAATACTTGGTTATGAAATCTGTTTTCCTACCTAGCCATACTGCCTATGTTGTATCTGTGTTTTGATAAAGGCCTGCTATTTTACCAAATTTATCTATCAGCTGAATCGCTTAGTCAAAGGACAGTTTATCACCATTTGCGTATTTTCTGAAGGCTGGGAGATTTTATTAATTTATTTATTCATTTATTGATTTATCTTGTGCTCTACGCCACCTACAAAAACTCTTTTTTGTCTTATTTTCTCGTATTTTTGTTGCTAAATTCTTAACGCCTAGAATAAAGAGGTAAGGAGCTATGGGGTCTCCCTGCCTACACCCTTACTTTGATAATGAATCAGTCTGTACAGTGCACATCAACTAGAACCGTACACTTAGTGTTTTTAGTAAAATAAAAGTAGTTATCCAACTTCTTTCCTAAATCCACATGTCTTCAAAATTTTTAATGTAAAACCCTAATCGAGTGTATCAAAAGCTTTCTCAAAATCCCAATATAACGGCAGTCCAAGTAATTGTATTGAAACAAGG
>CM054166.1:35354762-35359762 GCA_028751875.1 Rapana venosa
TTATCCTAGAAAGAAAAAGAAAAGAATTTGAATGAAATAGATGTTCTTTTTTTGGTTTCTCGGCTTAGAGCTGTGAGGTTTACCACTGGTGAGATTTTTGTGAGTAGCGCCCTGTTAAGGTAGCCATATTCCAACTTCAGAGATGTGACTTGCGCTGATACCTGAATGCCACATCGATGTCAATGTGTACTGATATTGTTGTCCACTCGTAGAGGTGTGATGGACTACTGTTCCTTGATGACAGGTGGGGTCCAAACTGACGTGCAACGTCAACTAGGTATGGTTCACACACAGGGTTCACATGAAAATTGACGTGCAACGTCATCTAGACACGGTCCACACATGGTTGGCATAAAAATTGACGTGCAACGTCATCTGGACACCGTCCACACATGTTTTACATACAAATAGATGTGAAACATCATCTAGGCACCGTTCACACACGTTTCACATACAAATAGACGTGAAACATCATCTAGGCACCGTTCACACACGTTTCACATAAAAATAGACGTGAAACATCATCTAGACACCGTTCACACACGTTTCACATACAAATAGACGTGAAACATCATCTAGACACCGTTCACACACGTTTCACATACAAATAGACGTGAAACATCATCTAGAAACCGTTCACAGACGTTTCACATACAAATAGACGTGAAACATCATCTAGGCACCGCTCACACACGTTTCACATACAAATTGACGTGAAACATCATCTAGACACCGTTCACACACGTTTCACATACAAATTGACGTGAAACATCATCTAGACACCGTTCACACACAGGGTTCACATAAAAATTGACGTTGAACATCATCTAGACACCGTTCACACACGTTTCACATACAAATTGACGTGAAACATCATCTAGACACCGTTCACACACGTTTCACATACAAATTGACGTGAAACATCATCTAGACACCGTTCACACACGTTTCACATACAAATTGACGTGAAACATCATCTAGACACCGTTCACACACGTTTCACATACAAATTGACGTGAAACATCATCTAGACACCGTTCACACACGTTTCACATACAAATTGACGTGAAACATCATCTAGACACCGTTCACACACGTTTCACATACAAATTGACGTGAAACATCATCTAGACACCGTTCACACACGTTTCACATACAAATTGACGTGAAACATCATCTAGACACCGTTCACACACGTTTCACATACAAATTGACGTGAAACATCATCTAGGCACCGCTCACACACGTTTCACATACAAATTGACGTGAAACATCATCTAGGCACCGCTCACACACGTTTCACATACAAATTGACGTGAAACATCATCTAGGCACCGCTCACACACGTTTCACATACAAATTGACGTGAAACATCATCTAGACACTGTTCACACACGTTTCACATACAAATTGACGTGAAACATCATCTAGACACCGTTCACACACAGGGTTCACATAAAAATTGACGTTGAACATCATCTAGACACCGTTCACACACGTTTCACATACAAATTGACGTGAAACATCATCTAGACACCGTTCACACACGTTTCACATACAAATTGACGTGAAACATCATCTAGACACCGTTCACACACGTTTCACATACAAATTGACGTGAAACATCATCTAGACACCGTTCACACACGTTTCACATACAAATTGACGTGAAACATCATCTAGACACCGTTCACACACGTTTCATATACAAATTGACGTGAAACATCATCTAGACACCGTTCACACACGTTTCACATACAAATTGACGTGAAACATCATCTAGACACCGTTCACACACGTTTCACATACAAATTGACGTGAAACATCATCTAGACACCGTTCACACACGTTTCACATACGAATAGACGTGAAACATCATCTAGACACCGTTCACTAACGTTTCACATAAAAATAGACGTGAAACATCATCTAGGCACCGTTCACACACGTTTCACATACAAATTGACGTGAAACATCATCTAGGCACCGTTCACACACGTTTCACATAACAAATAGACGTGAAACATCATCTAGACACCGTTCACACACGTTTCACATACAAATTGACGTGAAACATCATCTAGACACCGTTCACACACGTTTCACATACAAATTGACGTGAAACATCATCTAGACACCGTTCACACACGTTTCACATACAAATTGACGTGAAACATCATCTAGACACCGTTCACACACGTTTCATATACAAATTGACGTGAAACATCATCTAGACACCGTTCACACACGTTTCACATACAAATTGACGTGAAACATCATCTAGACATCGTTCACACACGTTTCACATACAAATTGACGTGAAACATCATCTAGACACCGTTCACACACGTTTCACATACAAATTGACGTGAAACATCATCTAGACACCGTTCACACACGTTTCATATACAAATTGACGTGAAACATCATCTAGACACCGTTCACACATGTTTCATATACAAATTGACGTGAAACATCATCTAGACACCGTTCACACATGTTTCATATACAAATAGACGTGAAACATCATCTAGACACCGTTCACACACGTTTCACATACAAATTGACGTGAAACATCATCTAGACACCGTTCACACACGTTTCATATACAAATTGACGTGAAAGGTCATCTAGGCAATCCTCACCTACCACCCTCCACCATCCCCATCCCCATCCCCACCCCTCCATCGCCCAACCCCCTCACGTCCCCAAAAAAAATGCTGACTATAACAGAGGACACAGATCCAGTTGGCCACGGTCATGGTGAAGAGATAGCAGGCCCACACCTGCAAGCAGTAGAGGACCCAAGGGTGGAAGTCCTCGAAGACGAAGGGCATGAGCACGTTCACCGTCACGTACACCTGGCTAGTGCCTTGCAGGATGAACATGGCACGCGCGGCCTTGGCGCTCTGCGTGCCGTCAGTGGAGCCATGCAGGTAATGCGCTCGTAGCTTGTCGTAGAGGCTTGGCTCTTGGTGGTGGCGGTGCTGGCGGTGTTGGTGTTGGTGATGGTGTTTGTCTTCTGACGGTATTTGAATGATGCTGCTAGTGCTTGAAGCCATCTTTTGTGTGTGTATATGTGTGTGTGTGTTGTGTGTGTGTGTGTGTGTTGTGTGTGTGGTGTGTGTGTTCTGAGGAGGGGGGGGGAGGTGTGGGGGGAGGGAGAGGGAGTGTGTGGATGGGTGGTGGAGGTTTGGAGGTAGTGTGAGGGTGTGGGGAGTGGGGGTGGGGGTGGGGAGTGTGGGGGTGGGTGCAGTGTGTGTGTATTGTGCGTGTGATATCTTCAGTTTAGCGCCTATTCACAAGCAGCAAGCGCACGCGTGTGTGTGTTGTGTTGTGTTGTGTTGTGTTGTGTGTATTGTGTGTGTGTGGGTGTGTGTGTGTATGTGTGTATGTGTTTATGTTGGTGTGTGAATGAATGAAGGCTTTTCTGGTGAATCTTTCGCTACTGTCGGTTGTTGTTCGTGGTGGTGGTGGTGATTGGGGATTTTTGGCATTTGTTGTTGTTCTTGCTCACAGCTGTTTTCACTTTGTTTAGGACTGAAGATTGGTTTATTGCGCTGCTCATGAACAGTACGTCTGTCTGTTTAAGGATTGAGGTTGTTTTTTTCCTTTCCTTTTTACTTTGTTTCGTCCATTTGTTGTTGTTGTTTTCCTTTTATGCTTTCGTCATTCCTGGAGATGTAGAGGTGTTGCTTGTCACTGCTGGCTGCTGCTGTTGTTGCTGGTTTGGGTAGACTCAGGCTGTCTGATTTTGTGGCTGCCTAGAGTCCAGTGCTGTTACTGCTGGTCACACACACAAACACACACACACACACACACACACACACACAGCATGTTAATTCCGCCCTTGGCAAACTGCTTCTATCAATAACCGATACTTCAACACCAGCAATGGGCTACGAAAGAAAAAAACCTGTCCCAGGCACAGTTTATAAGATTTTCTTGTTTGTCTTCTTTTTGTGTGTGTTAGCTTTTGTTGTTGTGATTAGATTAATGTCCCAGCGGAGATTTCCGATTTAGGGACTGATTTTGCTAACAGACTGTCGTTGGAATACGTGACAAACAAAACTCAAGGGGAACAATCTGAACTAGAATTCCCCTTCCCCGCCCCCCTAAGAATAATGAATACTGTCAAAAAGGGAAAAAAAAATTATTAGATTATATCATATACATGAAAAATATCTATTTTATCCTGACCAAAAACCCCCCACAACTTTTCGAAAAGCCACACAAAGGAGAACAAATAAGTTTTGGATTAGTGAGCAATTTTTCTCTCCTTTATTGTCAAGGGAGAAAAATGTGCACTGCTTAATTTAAAAACGATTACGTCCCTTACACCGACGGCACTCCTCTCTCTCTCTCTCTCTCTCTCTCTCTCTCTCTCTCTCTCTCTCTCTCTCTCTCTCTCTCTCTCTCTCTCTCTCTCTCTCTCTCTCTCTCTCTCTCTCTCTCTCTCTCCTAGCCGATCGCTTTAGCATTGTTTGGAAGGCGGTGTTTCTGTACTGTTACAAAGTTCATACACATAAAAAACAAACAACACTCTTTTCATCCTTCCTCGGCTAGTCTACAGCTCGTAAGTTCACCATTAGCCAATAGTTCTGGGTATGCCACTGGTGTTTTGCCAACTGTCAAGGTAACCGCATTCCGACTTCGGGGATGGTGTCTGAAACACCACACCTGTCTGCATGTGTGTGTTGTTTTGTGGTGTTTTGTTTTTTAAATTCTGTCATCCAGTTCCTACCGAACATGTAATGGCCTAATGTTGTGAAAGGTGAATAGGGTTTAATTAACGTGTGCGCAAGATTTTCTGCGTGTGTTCGCACACGGGACTACGGTTTATATAGTCTCATCGAAGGACTTTGGGGAAAGTGGTGTCGGTACTGACGTTAAGTCCAGGGGGGAGAATCCTATCGCAAGGGTGGCAGGTGGGGGGGATCGAATCCCGGCCGTCAGGTCACGAGGTCAACGCTCTAACCGCTAGGCTATCCCACCCCAAA
>CM054166.1:35364963-35374963 GCA_028751875.1 Rapana venosa
AAAATGATGCAAAAATCAGAAAATGAAACTTTTGTCAAAATAATTTTTCTTTTAAGTTTTGTGGTTTTTTAAAAGAGAAAATTCGTGAAAGGTTTCTACATCATTTGTAGCATTCTGTTTATTGTGTTTTTTTTTTTTTCGGGGTTTGGAGGTCTGAGGTTTACCAATAGTGAGATTTTTGCGTATGCCACTGGCCGTTTTGACCAACAAATAAGATAGTTTGATTTTGACATCGGTGATCTTGTTCTTCTTGTTCTTCTTCTTCGCAATTCTTCTTCTTCTTTGCAATTCTTCTTCTTCTTCTTCTTCTTCTTCTTCTTCAGAAGCTATGCTAGTTTGTGCGCGTCAGAAAAGGCAAACCTTGAGGCAAACTCATTTACAAATAAAGTATAATAACAACAACATAAAACAAGTTAAAACGCACAAATTACTTGGGGTAGTCATTGACGAAAGCCTCCTTTGGCAGGATCATGTTCACAATATTACTAAAGAAATATCATCCCGTTTTATTCCAGTTTTCACAAATTAAACACTTTCTAGATAAAAATCAAAATTTTTTTCTATTTGCTTTTATTCAGTCTCGCCTAGATTACTGCTCTGTTGTCTGGGGGAATGTGCTCCATCTAACCTGAAACCTCTGAACTCCTTAAAAAGCGAGCATTAAAGTCATAAATTTTAAATGTTAGCAAATGCATCAAAAAAATAATTTTTTTAAAACACTTTGAGATTTTACCACTTTGCTTGCGCCTCCGCTTTAATGTTTTGGGCTCTCATGCATAAGGTGTTTATGATGCTTGCCCGGGTTTTATCAAAAAGCAATGTTTCTTTTCAACATCATCACGAATCAGACAGAGCTATTGTCCCAAACCAAACTTAGATTTTATTCAAAACGATTTTTCTTTCAATGGCGGGAGAGGGAAAGGATGCCCTTCCACCGATGTTTCGTAGAAAAACCAGAGCATTTTAATTTAAGACAGAAATAAAACAGCTGTTGTTTGATACGTGTGACTAACTACTCGCAGTCAACACAAAACAAAGAACTCCAAAGTGTTATGAACATAATTGGTGCCTATATTGACTATATCAAAGACATATAGTGTGCACTTCTTTGTGTGTGTGTGTGGCGGAGGGGGGGGGGGGTGCGTGCGTGCGTGTCGAAGAATGGTTGTGTGTGGTGTGTGTGTGAGGGGGGCGAGGGAGGCGTCCGTTCTGCGTGTGTACACTTGTGTGAGGTGTGTGTGTGTGTGTATTGTGGGGGGGGGGGGGGGGGGGAGGAGGAAGGAGATAGTATATTTTACGCGCATGGCGCCTGTGTGTAGATTTAGGGAGTAAAACCCTTGGCTGTACTGTGAGAGAATCTTGGCTTATGTGTGTGCTTGAATGAAAGAATGAATAACGCGTGAAGGGAGGGGGGGGGGGGAGGGGGGGGGGGGGGGGGGGGGAGAGGGTGAAAAGTGAGATGGGGTGAGTGTCTGGAGTACGTGTGTATGGCACATGCCGCGCATGAGTGTGTGTGCGTGCGTGCGTGCGTGCATGTGTGTGTGTGTATGGTCAAGTCAGTCAAGGTTTAAGTCAAAATTTTTATTTTCAAGTGGTAATTGATAAGCAATGCTTTGCTTTTTTTCATAAAGGGGGCCATCTATCAAAGAAAAAATTCGAAATTGATTATACAAAAGTCACTACATTATACATATTTACCAAAATTTGGGGTGTGTGTTGTGTGTGTTGTGTGTGTGTGTGTGTTTGTGGGGTTTTGGGGGTTTTGTGTGTGGTGTGTGGGGGAGTGTGTGTGTGTGTGTGGGTTTTGTGTGTGAGTGTGTGTGGTGTGTGTGTGTGTGTTTTGGGGTGTGTGAATTTTGGCGGTTTTATAAAAATGTTGCTTTCCCGTTTAATGGGTTTTCCCCCCCAAGCCCTTTCTAAATTTTGTTAATTTGTTAAAGGGGGAGATTTTTCCACCTTTTTTGGGGTCTGTTTTTTTTCGTTTTCTTTTTTTTTTGTTTTTTTTGTTTTTAATTATTCCAATTTTGTTTTTTTTTTTGGGAAATTGAAAAAAGGGCCCTTTTAATTGTGCCAAATTTCCCTTTCCCCTTAAAGATTCAATCAATCTTTTCTTTTCTTCCCCTTTCTTTTCTTTTTTCCTTCTTCTTTTTCTTTTTTTTTTAAAATTCTTGTTCTTTTGCAATTCTTCTTCTTTTTCTTTTTTGCAATTTCTTCTCGAAAATTTTTTCGCAATTCTTCTTTTCTTCGCAATTCTTTTTTGGAATTCTTTTTCTTTTCTTCTTGAAATTTCTTCTTCTTTTTTCTTTTCTTCTTTTTTTCAATTCTTCTTCTTCTTTTCGAAAATTTCTTCTTTTCTTCTTCTTCTTCTTCTTTTTTCTTCTTTTCTTTTTTCTTCGAAATTTCCCTTCTTTCTTTCCCAATTCTTCTTCTTCTTCGCAATTCTTCTTCTTTTTTCTTCTTTTTCTTTTTCTTCTTTTCTTCCCCAATTTTCTTGAATTCTTCTTCGCAATTCTTCTTCGCAATTCTTCTTCTTCTTCTTCTTCGCAATTCTTCTTCTTCTTCTTCTTCTTCTTCTTCTTCTCTTTCTTCTTCTTCTTCTTTTTTCTTCTTCTTCTTCTTCTTCCTTCTTTCCAATTCTTTGCAATTCTTCTTCTTCTTCTTCTTCTTCTTCTTCTTCTTCTTCTTCTTCTTCTTCTTCTTCTTTCTTCTTCGCAATTTTTCTTCTTCTTCGAAATTTTCTTCTTCTTCTTCTTCCTTTTCTTCTTCTTCTTTCTTCTTCGCAATTCTTTGCAATTTTTTCTTCTTCTTCTTTTTTCTTCTTCTTCTTCGCAATTCTTCTTCTTTCTTCTTCTTCTTTTTCCCTTCTTCTTCTTCTTCTTCTTCTTCTTTGCAATTCTTTGCAATTCTTCTTCTTCTTCTTTTTTCTTTTCTTCTTCTTCTCTTCTTCTTCTTCTTCTTCTTTTGGCAATTCTTCTTCTTTTTCCCTTTCTTCTTCTCTTCTTCTTCTTCTCTTCTTCTTCTTCTTTTTGTTCTTCTTTCGTCTTCTTCTTCTTTGAAATTTCTTCTTTGCAATTCTTCTTCTTCTTCTTTTTCCCTTCTTCTTCGCAATTCTTCTTCGCAATTCTTCTTCGCAATTCTTCTTCGAAATTCTTCTTCTTCTTCTTCTTTGCATTCTTCTTCTTCTTCCTTCTTCTTTTCTTCTCTTCTTCTTTTCTTCTTCCTCTTCTTAACTATTCTTGTTGGCATTCTTCTTCACAATTCTTCGCATTCTTCTTCGCAATTCTTCTCGCAATTCTTCTGCGCAATTCTTCGCTATTCTTCGCAATTCTTCTTCGCAATTCTTCGCAATTCTTCTTCTTCTTCGCAATTCTTCTTCTTCTTCGCAATTCTTCTTCTTCTTTGAACGCTCAGATAGCAACTATTGTTGTCTTTAATTTGAGCGAAAATGCGTTGCGCTGCAGTTAACCCCCTGACAAGTCAGGCCCAGCGCATTCGACTTCTGCATGAGAAAACTTATCTTTTAAGTCTTTCGTGGGAATGGTGTGGGGATGCAGGAGAATGGACCAAGGAGGCAGAAAATATACAAGGAGGAGGTGACAGGAAGAAAAGGAAAAAGGCAGAAAGAAAGAGAGGGGTAGAAGAGGGAATTTCTGGCACAGAATTTCCAGAAAGGGGTGGGGATGCTATTTATACTGACAGGCCCCTGGCATCTCCACGGGGTGAAGACAGTTGTACAGGGCTAGGTGAGTGCTGTACTCCATCTTCAGATTTGTACACATCCCCACATACATCAACACCCTAAAAGACAACGAGGTCGCTGGGGTGTCGTCTGGGTTAGTTTGATGGTTGGTCTTACACAAACATACAAAAAGTCGAAAAAAATTGTAGGAGACAAACTGGTTCTGCAGACATGACAGAGGGATATTCTAGGTTATGGATTTCACCTGAACAAGGACAGTGTACACAGTGGAACACCTTGAGTTCTCATGTGTACACTGTCACTGTCCAGATGTCTGTCATCTGCCGTGTCCTTCTGTCTTGTCTGTTGAACTGTAACGTTTGAGAAACTGTGTTCTGATCATCTGGTATAACCTGTTGGTTCAGAAACTGCTCTCTGATTGTCTCTTGTAACTGAGTTTGTTGAGAAACTGCTCTATGGTCATGTGCATAACTGTATTAGTTCAGAAACTTCTCTCTCATCGTCTGTATAGCTGTATTAGTTGAGAACTGTGTTCTGATGGTCTGTATAATTGTATTAGTTATAAAAGTGATACTGTTGAAAACTTGCCTTCCCTCCTGACAAATAAGTCCTACTGCCTTCAAGCCATTCAAAACTGGATGACTCAGAACAAGTTACAACTTAATGCTGATAAAACCGAAGCCATGCTCATAGGGACACAACATAAACTTACCTCCATCACAACAACATCAATAGAATTCGGCAATGCGTCAGTTCCTTTGTCCAACTCTGTGAAGTATTTAGGTGTAGTTCTTGACAACACACTCTCTATGAAAAATTTCATCACCCAGACCTGCCAATCTTGCTACTTTCAACTACGGCGCATAAGCGCCATTTGCAAGTATCTGTCCACTGATGCAACTTCCAAGCTTGTCACATCTTTCATTCTTTCACGTTTAGACTACTGTAATTCTCTTTTGGCTGGCCTCCCAGCATCATCCATCAACTCTTTTCAGCGCATACAAAACTCTGCAGCTCGACTGGTCCTAAGAAAGAAAAAATCTGAACACATCACTCCTCTTCTGCGATCTCTTCACTGGCTGCCTGTCTCACAAAGACTGAAGTATAAGATCAATACCCTCTGTTTCAAATGTCTCCACAAATCTGCACCATCTTATCCTTGTAACTGTCTTCACCTGTACACTCCAACCCGTTCCCTTCGTTCAGCCGCAGATACTTTGTGCTTTCGAACACCCAGATTCAAACAAACCACTGTTGGCCGTCGCTCCTTCTCTGTTTCTGGTCCGTCCACCTGGAATGACCTCCCTCTTTCACTTCGCCAAAAACCTTCACTTGATACCTTCAAATCCAGCCTCAAAACACACTTATTTCCTACCTGAGACTTTCCCCTCATATCTGTCTCTACTTTGCAACAACATCCTTCATCTCCTAAGTGTGTTCACGCGCGCGCGCGCGCGCGCGTGTGTGTGTGTGTGTGTGTGTGTGTGTGTGTGTGTGTGTGTGTGTGTGTGTGTGTGTGTGTGTGTGTGTGTGTGTGTGTGGTGTGTGTGTGTGTGTTGTGTGTGCACGTACGCGTGCATAATTTGAAATATGTTATTTATTATATTTGAGGAAAGTTGCATGCGCGCAAATGATTTCAGTGCAAGCGCTTCGATTTGTTTGTTTTGCAAGATTCAGCGCTATATAAATTCCATATATTATTATTATTATTATCATTATTATTATTATTATTATTATTATTATTATTATTAAAACTACATTTTAGCTGTCTGTATAACTGTGTCGATTGAAAAACGGCATTCTAATGGTCTGTATAACTGTACGAGTTGAGAACTATATTGTGCTTCCCTGTATAACTGTGTTAGTTCACAAACTGCTCTATGATCATCTGTACAACTGTATCAGTTGAGAAACTGCGTTCTAGTGGTCTGTATAAGTGTATCAGTTGAGAAACTGCATTCTGATCGTTGGTATAACTGTATTGGTTCAGAAACTCTTCTCTGATTGTCTCTGTAACTGAAATAGTTGAGAGACTGCTGTCTGATCGTAGTTGAGAACTGTTTTCTGTCCGTGTGTATAACTGTATCAGTTCAGAAACTGTATTTTGATCGTCTGTATGACTGTATTAGTTCAGAAACTGTACTATGACCGTCTGTATGACTGTATTAGTTCAGAAACTGTATTCTGGCCGTCTGTATAACTGTATTAGTTCAGAAACTGCAGTCTGACCCGTTCGAGAATGCCATGACCACTAGGAAAATAAATGTTGTCTGTGTGTTTTATTTTATTTATACCACTTTAAGTCATGGCAGATTTATCGGCGTGAAATTCGGGCTACCCTCCCCGGGGAGAGCACGTCGCCCAAGAGCAGCGCCACCCATTTTTTTCTTTTTTTCTGTCTGCAACAGTATTTGTTTCCCTATCAGGGTGCTTTTTTATATGAGTATATTCAAATTCAAATTTATAAACTTTATTATCTCAAAATGAAAATTTCCTTTACGTTATGATCAAAGGATCAAACTTCTGATTTAAAAAAAAAAACAATCATGTATATGTCGTCAGACTGCTTACAGCTTACAGCAGCGTACAACATCAACACATTATGATGTTTGTGTATGGATGCACAGATGCTCTCTATACAGTTTTATTGCTTTTGCTTTGTTAGGAAAGGAATATGCACCCGATGCATTCGAAATGATAACTTTGCCAATGGGACAACCCATAAGAGTAGGCCTATACATTAGATATGTGTGTGTGTGTGCGTGCGTGCGTACCTTTGTGCGTGCCTGCATGCTTGCATGCATATGTGAGTGAGTATATGTGATTTTTTTAAAGATTGAATTCCATTACTCTCTGTGACGAATATATTTACTTTGCTGTGTTTATTGTTTTTACATACAACACGGCTTATAACCCACATGAATTCCTCTGTTTCTTGAGATGATAAAATATTGGTATTGTGATATTATCTTGTCATGTGTGCGTGCTGGTATTCGTATGCTGTGTTGTGGCATTTTTCTGTAATACAAGTTTGTTTGTTTTTTCCCCCGTTTACTTTTTGTTGCATACATGGCTTGCAACCCACATGCATTGTCTCTGTTTGTGAGATATTTTTTTTTAAAGTTATGGAATTGAATTGCACTGAATTGAATTGAACTGAACTGAACTGAATTGCATTGAATTTAAATGAAATGAATTCAACTGAACTGAATTAAATTGAACTGAATTGAATTGAGCAGAAGTAAATTGAACAGAATTAAACTTAATTAAAATGAACTGACTTGAATTGAACTGAATTGAACTGAACTGAATTGACCTAACTTGACTTGGACTGAAGTGAACTGAACAGAGTTGAATTAAACTGAATTGAATGAATTGAACTGAATTGAATTAAACTGAATTGAATTAAACTGAATTGAACTGAACTGACTCTGCAGCCACTCTGGCCTGAGCGCGCGCTGCCAGCTAAGGCACTTCCAGTCATGTGTACCGTGGAGTAATCTGCCGTCTGTTCGTTGGCTGCTTGCTCCAAGGTACTCATCGCCGGGTCTCCTCTGCACAGTTTCCTTCAGGCTGCTCTGTCTCTGTCTCCTCCATACTGCTCTGTCTCCTTCATGCTGTTCTGTCTCTGTCTCCTCCATGCTGCTCTGTCTCTGTTTCCTCCATACTGCTCTGTCTCATCCATACTGCTCTGTCTCTGTCTCCTCCATGCTGCTCTGTCTCTGTCTCCTCCATGCTGCTCTGTCTCTGTCTCCTCCATGCTGCTCTGTCTCTGTCTCCTCTATGCTGCTCTGTCTCTGTCTCCTCCATACTGCTCTGTCTCTGTCTCCTCCATGCTGCTCTGTCTCTGTCTCCTCCATACTGCTCTGTCTCTGTCTCCTCCATGCTGCTCTGTCTCAAACGCAAACGCAATTTTATTTCACGAGGGTAATAGATTAAGTAACAAGACTTTTTTTCATCCAGCCCTCAAAAAGAAAACAAAAGAAAAGAAAAGAAAAAGCTGCAATAAAAGCAAAAGCATAATAATTATGATACATATGAAAGTACACACACATTGGTCTGTCTCCTCCATGCTGCTCTGTCTCTGTCTCTTCTATGCTGCTCTGTCTCTTTCTTCTCCATACTGCTCTGTCTCCTCCATGCTGCTCTGTCTCTGTCTCCTCCATGCTGCTCTGTCTCTGTCTCCTCCATGCTGCTCTGTCTCTGTCTCCTCCATGCTGCTCTGTCTCTATCTTCTCCATACTGCTCTGTCTCCTCCATGCTGCTCTGTCTCTGTCTCCTCCATGCTGCTCTGTCTCTGTCTCCTCTACACTGCCCCATACTCCTCCATACTCCTCCATACTGCTCCGTACTGCTCCCTGCAACTCTGTCTCTTCCATACTTCTCCATACTCCTCCATACTGCTCCATGCTGCTCTGTCTCTGTCTCCTCCACACTGCATCATACTCCTCCATACTGCTCTATACTCCTCCATAGTTCTCCATACTACTCCTTGCTGCTCCGTACTGCTTCATGCTGCTCCGTACTGCTCCATGCTGCTCCGTACTGCTCCATGCTGCTCCGTACTGCTCCATGCTGCTCCGTGCTGCTCTGTCGCCCTTGATGTCTGCTGGTGCCTTAAGTGACTACACTTGACTGTTTGCATTGAGTAAGATAGCCTAGTGGGTAGAGCCTAGAGCTCGCGGTCTGACGGCCCAGGTTTGAGCCACTACTACCGAGACGTCCGTTCCAGAGGAAATTTGTTTTTTCCTTCGGAGTTTACATCAGTATTGACTTCTTTCATCTGAAAAGTTGTTCAAATGAGACTATAAACCGAGGTCGTGTTTGTGAACGCACACAAAACATCTTGTCCACGCGTTAATTAAAACCCGTTCTGCCTTTCGAAAGAGTAGGCTATTGAGCGCCAGAAGGAACGATTGGTAATTGGAAAAAGATAAAGCGCATACACGCTGGTGTCGTGTTTAGACATCATCGCCGATAACCCAACAACAACAACAACAACAACAACAACAACAACAACAACACTGGGTTAGCAGAAATGCCAAGAAAGTCAAAGTAGCAAAGCATCAGGGGACGGCATAGCTCAGTGGTCGGAGCACTCGCTTTCCCCCGGCCAAGGTTAAGCAGCGTTGAGCGGGGCTACCAAGTGGATGGGTGACCGTTTGCTCGCCTTGGCTTCAATACAGTTCCCCAGTTTACCCAGCTGTAAAATGGGTACCTTCCCTCTTTTGGCTCAGGGGAGGTAAAACAGCGAGGGAGAGGAAATGGGCGCAACTCTCAATATGCTGGTCCCTGGAGAAGCTGAGTGAGGTCTCTGACGCCTGGCTCCCCAACGACCACACAGGTTACGGGACACCTTGACCTTGATCTTTTTTTTTTTTTTAGCAAAGCAGCGGTGCATACTGCAGTGCAATGTGCTGTCCATGTGAAACCGGCCGATTGTTCTGCAGAATGCTTTGCCTGACTCCGTAACCCTACACATAACAGCTGCCGGTGGTAAAGATAGCTGTCAGACAGGCCAGGCTGCCCTCCCCGAGAGTAGCTCAGGGCATATATATTATAGCATCCGCCACTTTCTAATCTGTGTGAGAAATTTCCTATCCCCTCCGTGGGGAGGGGGGGGGGGGTTGGGGGAGGGGAGGGGGCGGCATAGGGGGGTGGGGAGAATCCCCCACCGTCTGGAAAATCTGTGCGAGGAATTCCCTCTCCCCGGTGGATATATCGGGGTTCCCTGTCAGTATAAATAGCATCCCCCCATCTTCTTAAAGCTATGTGCTATGAATTCTGTCTTGTCTAGATTCAGATTCAGAGATTCAGATTCAGATTCAGATTCAGAATATTTTATTGCCATTTAAGTCATGTAGACTTATTTGACACAACAACAAAACAGGCAAACATCAGTTATAATCATCTCTTTGGTTCAAAATGAAGTACACTAAAGCATGTTGCATTTTACTTCTCATTTTCTCTTTTCTTAAAACATTTATACACATATTTGATGATATCTGCTTGATAGACATTAACTGGGATTATGTCACTTAATTTATCTATACAAATATTACGTTCTTTGTCTTTGGTTGTAATTCTTAATAGCAAATTGTTTCTGAGTTCATCATATGAGATACATTCATCGAGTAAATGAAATTCATCTTCTATCTTGTTACAATATCTACATTTTCTGTCCTCTCTACATATATTTTGGTGTCTCCCTTTCTCTATCATTAAATTGTGATAGCTTGTGCGAAATTTACAATACATCTTCTTATGAGTTTTGTTTTCATAGTTTATTAAGTATGGTTC
>CM054166.1:35379963-35389963 GCA_028751875.1 Rapana venosa
CTGGGGGAACTGTACTGAAGCCAAGGCGCACAAACGGTCACCCATCCAACTGGTAACCACGCTCGACGCTGCTTAACTTGGCTGGGGGAAAGCGAGTGCTTCGACCACGCTTACCATCATAATATATCCCGGCTTTCCCACTCATGGAATTCCACTTAACAGCTTAGTCTTTAGTGATCGACTATGACTCTCTGACTAGGAGGCTTGACTCGCACAGTCCTTATGTGCTGCAGCCCTGGGGGGGGCTGGTTGGCCTTTGGAGAACATCTCCAACGCTGACTGTCCTTATGCCCACTTGGCCGAGAGAGTGGGGATGTGCTGTGGGCAAGGCATCTCCACTATAATCAAATTTCTGCCCAATTTCCAAAACAGCAGCTGCCTCCTCTGCTGTTTTGGAGGTCATCGACGGACAAACATACATGCATACATTCATTCATACATACATACATACATACATACATACATACATACATACATACATACATACATACATACATACATACACACATACATGCATACATACATACATACATTCATACATACCTACATTCATACATACATACATACATACATACATATCCCGGCGTCAACCCGGGCCCCCCCCCCCCCCCCCCTCCCGAGAGATACAGACACCCTGCAGTGTTTGGTCAGGTCATTTTAAGCAACACTCTCACTCTCACTCTTGCCCCCACCCCCCTCCCACCCACCCACCCCCACCCCCACCCCACACCCCCCTCCCACCCACTCCCTCCCACCCACTCCCTCCCACACCCCACCCCCACCCACCCCCACCCCCACCCCACACCCCCCTCCCACCCCCCCCTCCCACCCACCCACCCACACCCACACCCCCCACACCCCCCCACACACACCCACCCCCCACCTCCATCCTTTTTCTCTCTCGCCAGCCTGGCGCTGTCGGACACGGGCAGTCTGGTGTTCGTGATGAGCAGCAAGGCCTACGCTCTGCTGGGTCTGCTGGACCCCGTTCTGGGCAACTACTGGCAGCAGCGGCACAACGCCCTGGTGCTGGGCCTGTACCTCTCCTGCCTGGCGCTCTCCAACACCCTCACCACCATCCTGGCCGTGGAACGCGGCCTCTGCGTCCTCAGCCCCTCAAGGCGGCCAAACTCATCAGGACGAGGTCAGTGCAAGATTCAAGATTCAAGATTTTATTTCAAGAAAAAAACCCAAGGGGTACATGAAATTTAACAAAATCACAACTTGCGGATGTGGGCGTGTGAAAAATACTCACGCACAAATTCGCTCCAAAATGAAAGAGAACAAACCATGGACATGAAAAGTGAAAAAGCAGGGGAATGCTGTGCTGTGCTGTGCTGTGCTGTGCTGTGCTGTGATGTGATGTGCTGTGCTGTGCTGTGCTGTGCTGTGCTGTGCTGTGTAGTGCTGTGTAGTGCTGTGTAGTGCTGTGGAGTGCAGTGCTGTGCTGTGCTGTCCAGTGCTGTGCTGTGCTGCGCTGTGCTGTGTTGTGCTGTGCTGTGCTGTGGAATGCAGTGCTGTGCAGTGCTGTGCTGTACAGTTCTGTGCTGTGCTGTGCTGTGCAGTGCTGTGGAATGCAGTGCTGTGCAGTGCTGTGCTGTGCTGTGCTGTGCTGTGGAATGCAGTGCTGTGCAGTGCTGTGTAGTGCTGTGCTGTGTAGTGCTGTGCTGTGATGTGCTGTGATGTGCTGTGCAGTGCTGTGGAATGCAGTGCTGTGCAGTGCTATGCTGTGCTGTGCTGTGCTGTGCTGTGCAGTGCTGTGTAGTGCTGTGCTGTGTAGTGCTGTGCTGTGATGTGCTGTGATGTGCTGTGCAGTGCTGTGGAATGCAGTGCTGTGCTGTGCTGTGCTGTGATGTGCTGTGATGTGCAGTGCTGTGCAGTGCAGTGCTGTGCAGTGCTGTGGCAGTGCTGTGTGTGTGCAGTGCTGTGCTGTGCTGTGCGTGCTGGTGTAGTGCTGTGCTGTGCAGTGCTGTGCAGTGCTGTGCTGTGCAGTGCTGTGCTGTGCTGTGCTGTGCTGTGATGTGCTGTGCTGTGCTGTGCTGTGCAGTGTTGTGCTGTGCTGTGATGTGATGTGCTGTGCTGTGCAGTGCTGTGCTGTGCAGTGTTGTGCTGTGGAATGCAGTGCTGTGCTGTGCTGTGCTGTGCAGTGCTGTGCTGTGCTGTGCTGTGCTGTGCAGTGGAATACAGTGCTGTGCTGTGTGTGGGAGGGGTTGGTGGGGAAGGTGGTAGGGTGGGTGGTGGGGAAGGTGGGGGGGGGAGGGTGGGGGGTGATAGGGGGTGGCGGGGGGGGGGGTGGGGAGGGGGTCGGGGGGGTGGAGGGGTGGGGATGGTGGGTGGTGGGTGGTGGGGAGGGTGTGGGGGAGGGGGGGGGAGGCTGGTGAGTGTGTGTGTGTGGTGGGGGGGGGGGGTGGAAGGCGGGAGTGGTGGGGCTGGGGTGGTGAATGGGGGGGGGGGGGTGAGTGTGGATGGGGGGTTGGGGGGTGGGGGATGGGGGGTTGAGGGGTGATGGGGTGAGTGTGGAGAGTGTGGGTGGGGGGGTTGGGGTGGAGGGCGGGGTTGGTGGGGCGGGGTTGGTTAGGGGGGTGTGTGTCGGGGGGGGGGGGGGGGGGAGGGGAGTGTGGATGGGGGTGAGAGGTTGGTGGTGGGAAGGGTTGGGGGATCGATGGGTGGACTGGGGTCATGGTGGGGGGTTGGGGGAGGTGTGGGGGGAGGGTTGTGGTGGTGGTGTGTGTGTGGGTAGGGGGAGGGGTTTGTAGTGTGTGGGGGTTTGGGGGATGGGGGGTCGGGGTGATGGTGGGTGGGTGGGTGGGTAGGGGATGGGGGTTGATGATGGTGGTGGGTGGGTGTTGGTGGAGTGTGGGATGGGGGAAGGAGGGTGTGAGTGTGTGAGTGGAGGGTGTCGTGGGGGGGGGGGGAGGGAAGGTGGTGGTGGTGGTGTGTGTATGTGGGTGGAGAGCTGTGAGTGTGGTTGTGCGTGTGCGTGCACGCATTCCTCTGTGTGTGTGTGTGTTGTGTAGTGTGTGTGTGTGTGTGTGTGTGCATGGATGTACAGGTGCCTGTGCGTGCGTGTGCGTGCATGGGTGCACGCGAGCCTGTGCGTGCGTATGTGTGCTTGTTCGTGTATGTGTGTGTGTGTGTGTGTGTGAGAGTGCGTGAGTGTATTTGCGCGTAACACAGCATCAGACTTCCCATACACTTTATCGCCCCTTCGTCCCTCCCTAAAAAAAAAATTTAAAAACCCAAACAGCTCAGAATGTATCCTGCCTGTGTCAGGTACATGAAGATACTGATCGCGGTGGTGGCCGTCTACATCCTCATCGTGAAGAACTCGGCCCTGCTCATCAAATACCAGACCGTGCAGATCACCGACCCCCTCACCAACACCTCCACCTTCATCTCCCGCCTCTCCCCCTTCTACCTCCGCCACCGCACCGTCATCGACATCGTCTACCTCTACCTCATCTCCGCCACCCTGCCCCTCCTCTCCCTCCTCGTGGTCATCTTCTGCACCGTGGCCATCATCCTCCGCCTCAAGGTCACGGCCACCTGGCGGAGGTCAGTGTGCAGCATGACGTCAGTGGAGAAACAGGAAGTGGCGATGACGCGCATGTTGGTGACGGTGTGTTGCGTGTATTGCGTGTGCATGACGCCATCCGTGACGCGCGTGTTCTTGTTCAGCCTGCTGCCCGGGTTTTTGAGCACGGGGTACCTGTGTAACATCTACAGGGTGTCGACGGCCTTCACGCTGCTGTTGGAAGCCTTCAACGCCTCCGTCAATTTCGTGATTTACGTCAAGCAGAGCTCTCAGTACCGCTGCACTCTGAGACAGCTGTGTTGTCCTAGAGGACAAAGACCCCAGGACAGAGCAGCGTCTTGCGGGGTGAGCAGTAGCGCCAGTCTCCATCAACGGGGGCTGCAGAATTTTCAGAAGAGCTCTTAAGTTGTTCATAATGGCGGATACATGATTCTTCGTAAATAATTGATTTTCTTCTTTTTTTTCTTTTTTTTTTTTTTGGAAGTTGTAGATCGATTTTACTGTGCATTTCTGCTAGTAGTCCTCTTATCTCCTTTGCATACACTGGAAGAAACTGTAAACCGAGGCCCCGTGTGCGAACGCATGCAGAACATCTTGCGCACACGTTAAATCCTGTTCCGCTTTTCGAAAGAGTAGGCCATTGTGTGCCGGTGGGAACAGAGGACAAAATTTACAAAACCGCATACACACGGGGACCGGATGTAAAAAAGCACATGAGTGCTTATTCCATTATCCTCGATATAACATAATAAATAAATAAATAAATAAATAAAACGGTACCCAGATTTTTTTTTTTTTAAAAACAACCCCAGTTGAAGATCGTCCCAGATAATTATTGTGTGAAGTGTTGTGTGCACCTGCTTGTAGCTTGTTGGTGTTTGCTCGCGGGTAACTCCTCCTCTGCTGTGCTGGAAGTCCGTCCACTGGATCCTGGTCTGTTATTGTTTCTCAGCTACAGTTCCGAAGTTCACCACTGGTAACATCTTTTTTTTTTTTTTGGCGTACGTGACTATTTTTGCCCAACATTTAAGGTAGCCCCATTCCAGTTTCGGGAATGGTGTCTGAAACACGACACCAGTGTGCATGCATTTTAAAATACTGTTTAGGTTATCATACACTCATACCAGCACGAATGGCCTAGTCTTCCGAAAGGCTGATGGGGTTTTCAAGTTGGTGGGCAACAAGTTATGCGCGTGTTCGTTTACCAGACCTCGGTTTATAGTTTCGTCCGAAGGACTTTTGAGGGAGTGGGTTATGCGCTGATGTTAACTTCAAAGGAAGAAGAAGAAGAGAGAGAAAAGGAAGGAGGGAGAGAAGAAGAAGAAGAATGCGAAGAATGCGAAGAAGAAGAAGAAGAAGAAGAAGGGAGAAGAAGAAGAAGACGAATTGCGAAAAACAAGAGGGAGAGGAGTAGAAGAAGAAGAAGAAGAAGAAGAGAGAAGAAGAAAGAGAAGAGAGAAGAAGAAGAAGAAGAAGAAGAAGAAGAAGAAGAAGAAGAAACAAGAAGAAGAAGAAGAAGAAGAAGAAGAAGAACAAGAACAAGAACAAGAAAAAGGAGGAGGGAGGAGAAGAAGAAAAAAGGAGGAGGAGAAGAAGAAAAAGGAGGAGATGGGGATAGATAGTAGAGTTGTTCAGTAAATGTTTACGAATATGTATCCAATTGATAATAGAATGTGGTGGGTGTTGGAAGGGGCGTTGTTTATTTCGTGGGTTGAATTTTTTGTTTTTTTCGGGGAGGGGGGGGGGGGTGGGGTTAGTGTTTTTTCGTTTTGTCCATGAGCTACAGCTCTGCGGTTCACCAATGGTGAGATTTTACGTATGCGACCTTTTTAACCCACCATGGAGGTAGGTAGTGGTCTTCCAACTTTGGGGATGTATGCTGGGTTTGTTCGTCTTCCCGTAACCCACCAAGCGCTGACATGAGCTACAGGATCTTTCATGGGCTTTTTTGGTCTTCTGCCTGCCTATATATATATATTTTTTTTATATTCTTTTATATCGAGGATAATGGAATAAGCACGTATGTGCTTTTTTACATCCGTGTGTATGCGGTTTTGTAAATTTTGTCATCCGTTCCCACCGGCACACAATGGCCTACTCTTACAAAAAGCAGAACAGGATGTAACGTGTGCGTAAGATGCTCTGCGCAGGGAACAGCCTTGCCCGTCAGGTCAAGATTCTAAGATGAAGATAACTTTCGAGGCAAGTCAAGTCAAGTCAAAACGACTTCAGTCATCCCATGAAGGAGCCATTGCAACACTGACTAGTGCGGTATTTGGCAGCAATCATGGTGTATAAAATTAAAAAAAGAAAAATACTCGAAGAAAAGCTTGGGTTGATATTTATTTTAATATTCCAAGATAACTTGAAATTAAATTTATACACATAAAACATATAATTATTATCGTCACTGTCTCCAGGAAAGAAATTCTGCATGTGCAATATAATTAATGCTACATTTTTTAAATAACAAACAATATTCTGAAGCATCTGAATCAGATTAACTATTGATTGTATAATTATAGTAATATGCATTCAATGCATACACACGGGGACTGGATTTTTTTTTTTTTTTAAAAAGCACATGAGTGCTTATTCCATTACCTTCGATATAAAAGAATGAAATTCTATACAAAAAAAATAAATAAAACTTTAAAATGCAGTAATAGTAAAAAAAAATGGATATTAAAAGACCAACACAAAAATGCTAAAATAAACATCAATGATAGTGCTTTTCAAAATATTAATCAGTCATTGCGCAAAACATTACTTGATACATAAATAGAAGAGAAAAATACTTTACTTCAAAGAATCACCAGCTAGGTTGAAAGTGAACTTTTCCATTTGACAGTACAAACATTCAGTTCTATGGCACAAAGTTGAGCTGTTGGCTTCTTAAACGATTCAAGACATGGCAACAGGGTACAACTGTCCACAGATAGGTTACACATCGCGGTCAGGTTTTGCCACCTTTCCTTCTGTTTTCCTATATCACTCTTGCATTCATACCGCACGTACTAAGGCGTCCACAGAAATGAAAACGAATTTTTATCAAAAACTAGCCTCTGACTCAAGACTCCTGTGATTTTGAACACATTTGGTGGGTTTGGATTTTTTTTTCAGCAAACATTGTACCCCCTCAGTCTTTTGTCCTCCGCTAGCTTCATTACCGCAATATGCATGTGCGGGGTCAACGCTGTAGGAACACAAGCAATCCTCATTTTGACGATCATTTCCAACTTTTCTCATGTCTACCTGGTATTGTTTTATGTCCTCAATCCCAAAAAACAAGTACACAGTGCATTTTTTTCATACTTTAAAAAAAAATATGTGAAAATCACCAGAAAATTTTCCGACTTGCACTCTATGACAAACAAACTACATAGCCTGCACGCTAACACAGAAGTGTAACCACAAGACTTATCAAGAGGGGCGACAATGCTGGAATGGACAGAAAGATGACGCAATGCTCTCCCTTACTGAAAAAAAATTCCTCATTCAAACTGCAACAGGCCACGACAGCGGTTAGTGCCTAGGGGCACTTTCTTGAAGGTCTCTGCTAGGAATTGCCTCTTTTCTATCCCTCTCTTCCTTTCTGCTTTTTTGCTTTTCTTCCTGTCACCTCCTTCTTGTCAATTTTCTGCCTTCTTGGTCCATTCTCCTGCCTTTTTTTCCCCCCAGGAAGACATAAAAGATAACCATTCTCTCCCACGCCGAAGTCGGATGTGCTGGGCCTGACTTGTCGAGCGGTTAACGGCAGGGCAACGCATTTTTGCTCATATGACAAACAACAATAGTTGCTGTATGAGCGTTCGATGAAGAAGAAAACGAAGAAGAAGAAGAAGAAGAAAAAAAGAGAAAGAAGAAGAAGAAGAAAGAAGAAGAAAAAAGAAGAAGAAGAAGAAGAAGAAGAGAAGAAAGCACCCTTGTGGGAACACGACCTTCATTCAGCTGTTGGCGTCGACTACAAGTGGAAGGGGCGTGTTCTGAGCAGGGTTGTCATCGACTGCACTTCACACACACACACACACACACACCACACCACCGCGCACACAACACACACACTACACACACACACACGCACACGCACGCCGCAACACCACACACATACACACACATCAACCGCGCAGCGCACACACACACACACGGATGAGACTATAAACCGAGGCCCCGTGTGCGAACGCATGCCGAACATCTTGCGCACACGTTAAATCCTGTTCCGCTTTTCAAAAGAGTAAGCCATTGTGTGCCGGTGGGAACAGATGACAAAATTTACAAAACCGCATACACACGGGTACTGGATGTAAAAAAAAAGCACATAAGTGCTTATTCCATTATTCTCGATGTTTAAAAAATGTCTCTAAAAAAAAAACACACACACACGCACGCACGCGCGCACGGTTTCACTTTTATTTTTTTCGAGGATAATGGAACAAGCACTTGCGTGGGTTTTTTATATCCAGTCCCCGCATGTGTGTGTGTGCAGTTTTGTAAAGGTTTGTCATCCCTTCCCACCGGTACACAATGGCCTACTCTTCCGAATAGTGGAACGGGTTCTGTGCGCAAGATGATCTGCGTGCATTCGCACACGAGGCCTCGGGTTTATAGTCTCATCCCAAGGACGCTGTACTAAGCATACTATCTGTTGACACTGCAGACATTACAAATCAAGTGTTCCAATCCCCACGGACAGCTTTACTGTCTTCTGCACATCAAAACCAAACCAAGGTCGCGTCCTAAGCAGCTATGAAGAAACTATTATTTTATTATTTATTGATTTATTCTTTTATATCGAGGATAATGGAATAAGCATTCGTGTGCTTTTTTACATCCAGTCCCCGTGTGTATGCAGTTTTGTAAATTTTGTCATCTGTTTCCACCGGCACATTACGGCCTACTCTTCCGAAAAGCGGAACAGGATTTAACGTGTGCGCAAGATGTTCTGCATGCGTTCGCACACGGGGGCCTCGGTTTATAGTCTCATCCGAAGGACTTTGACATTCAGTTAAAATCGTATCTTATTGTATACCTCTTGCAAGAGCTCTGTCTAAAGCAACACCTACTCGTGCGTGGAGACCACATTCACGCTATGTGAATGCACACATGCTTTCATGGTTCTTTACCTGATGTATGTGGGCATACGTGTAAGCGTGTAGAGTTATTACATACAATTTTTAAAAAACCCCAAAATCTTAACTATTCCCGAAGTGGGCAGGTGGCAGCCTTCGTGGTGGACCAAAAAAAACAACAACTGGTTAGCATTCTCAAAATCTCACCATTGGTGACTCTCTAAGATCTAGCCGAGGAACGACAAAAGAATTTACAGAAAAAAAGAAAGAAAAAAAAACGATCTACGTGCACACTCAGTAAGGCATACTGTGTGAGTGTGTGTGTGTCTTCAATTTTACGTCTGTTCACTTAAAGTGATATTAGACAATGGAGGCAGGGGGGGGATGGGGGGTGGGGAGTGGGGGCAGCATAATGAGATAAGGGCTTTAAGTAGAATAGATACGTGTTGGTATGAATGCACATTAAAAGATTATTCCAATCTATATAAATAGTATGTTGCAAAAACATGGCATAGAACTACAAAAATTAACAAAACCCCACAACAATTGAAAAATACTCTAATGTTGGAAAACAAACAATTTTGAACTACTTGTAACGGCAGCTGTGAAACAAGCAAAATGTAGATTCCCACGACCATACTTTACAAAAAAGAGAATACTGGGGGTTGCAACAGAGACAAGGCTATCTCACATAATAACTCTGGATTGGTTAAAACTTCCTGCAGAGACTTATCTTGAAATGATGGTTAAAACGTTTTTAAACCTTGACATTGATACAGAACATGAACATTAGAAAATTTGTCACCGCATATACATTGTATATTTTTGGCAAATTTTTCTCGAAAGGCATTTAATTTCAATCTGTAGATTAGAGATCAGGTCATCAAACAGCTGTACAGGGAGGCCACCAGTGCAGTGTACTACAACAACAACATTGGAGAATGGTTTCGAACAACAGTTGGAGTAAGGCAGGGCTGTCTACTCTCACCCACCCTTTTCAACATCTTCCTTGAGAGAACCATGGCTGATGCACTGGAACATCATGAAGGATCAGTCAGCATTGGTGGCAGAACGATCACAACCTCCGCTTCGCAGATGACATTGATGGAATAGCAGGATCAGAAAAAGAGCTTGCCAGCCTAACAGAACACTTGGATAAGCCTCCAAAACATACGGCATGGAAATCAGTGCAGAGAAGACCAAACTGATGACTAATAACACCAACGGCATTAGCACTGATATCAGGGTTAATGACCAGAAGCTGGAAACAGTTCAAAGCTTCAAGTACCTGGAGCCATTGTATCCGACCAGGGATCCAAGCCAGAAGTAGTATGCAGGACTGCACAGACAATAACAGCTTGTCAAAACTAAACACCATCTGGAGAGATAAGAATAT
>CM054166.1:35397463-35417463 GCA_028751875.1 Rapana venosa
GGCGGCGGGGCCGGGGGGCCAGGGGGCAGAGGAAGGGGTGTGGTGCGGGGCCACGGCCTGCAGGGAGGCTTTGGCCGCCGCCTCGCGCTGCGCCGAGTAGCACTGCAGGTGGCTCAGCAGGCGCATGCGCAGCGGGTCCTGCAGGTCCATGCCCTCCACCGCCACCAGGTAGCGCGCCACTTCCGCCGCGCACTCCCGGAAGCCCACGTAGCGGTAGTCCATGGCCACGGCGTGGGGGTCACAGTTGTAGCCCGTGATGCCTGCCAGCATAGCAGCAGCATGATGTGAGGATGAGGAGGATGAGGATGAGCCACAGCATTAGACACACACATTATATAATATATTACATATATATTACATATATATAATTGTAGCCCGTGATGCCTGCCAGCACAGCAGCAGGATGATGAGCCACAGCATGAGACAAACATCATATCAATATATATATATTACATATATTATATTTTACACTAATGCCCCCGTAGGTCTCCGGGTATGCTGCAAAGCGAGCATTGCAAGATAGGACCTGCCCGCCTCCCAGGCATGGTAAAGGCGACTAAGGAGGCACCTTCCACTAGGTAAAGGGGGTTGGACACAGGAACACCTGCTCCGTAAAACAATCTGTTACGGAACCCTAACAGCAAAACTCGTGCCAACTCAGTCTTTGGGAGATCTGGGGATCCTTCAAGGAAACCTATGACGCGCTGCAGCCAAACCCGTCAGGAAGCTGCAGGGCTGACGACCCCTCATCAACCGGAGACGCCCCTGATGAAGTCCCCGAGGTTGTTGTCACGTCGGCCGGTCCTACTTGGAACATGGAACGTGAGGACCCTCTGGGAAACCGGACGGTGTGCGCAGGCAGTGAGGGAGATGAACAGATATCGCCTCACACTCCTGGGCATGTCTGAAGTCCGGTGGAATGGTCACGGAGTGACAAGATTACAGTCAGGAGAAACTTTGCTCTACTCCGGTAAAAGTGAAGAAGACCGTCACGAAGCTGGAGTAGGTCTCCTGCTGTCCAAGCATGCAGCCAAGAGCCTGCTGGAATGGGAGCCTGTTTCGGACCGCATCATCACCGCTCGGTTTGAGTCGCGCTTCCAGAAGGTGTCCCTTGTCATGTGCTATGCCTCTACCAACACCGCGGAGGAGGAAGACAAGGACAACTTCTACACCCAGCTCCAGTCGGTGGTAGACAAGATTCCGAGACGGGACATGCTCATCCTCATGGGGGACATGAACGCCAAGGTCGGGACTGACAACACTGATAGAAAGCGGGAGATGGGACGACATGGGCTTGGAAACATAAATGAAAATGGAGAAATGCTTGCTGATTTTTGTGCTGCCAACAGCCTTGTGATTGGAGGCACGCTTTTTCCACACCAGCGTTGCCACAAATCCACCTTGGTCTCCCCCGACCACCAGACAGAGAACCAGACAGACCACGTCATGGTGAGACAACGCTACCGGAGCTCCCTACAAGGCGTGAGAGTAAGACGCGGAGCAGACATAGGGTCAGACCACCATCTTGTGGTCACCAAGATCAAGATGCGCTTGTCTGCGAGAAAGACTCTGCAGAATCCAAGGAAAAAGTTCAACGTTTTGAGATTGAAACAAGAAGACACAAAGCAGGCATTTCAGATCTCACTTCACAACCACTTCCAAGTGCTCCAGTCAGAGGAGACAGAAACAGAAACAGTGGAACACAAATGGACCACCTTCAAAGACGCCATTGTGGGAGCTTGTGATGAGGTTTTGGGACAACCACAGACGAATAGGAAGCCATGGATCAAGGATGAGACCTGGAAGAAAGTCGAGGAGAGAAGGCTAGCCAAACAAGAGCTGAACCGAGCTATGACCCGCCAACAGAAGCGGCGAGCAAGCCAAGTACTCCATACTTGCCAAAGAAGCCAAGAATGAGCTACGAGCAGACTAACGCGCTCGCATCAATGCCATCGCAGATGAGGCAGAAGAGGCTGCTGGCAAGGGAGACCTCAAGACCCTGTATGCCACCACCAGACTTCTTAGCGGGCGTCGCAGCAACCCAAACAGACCTGTCAGAGACAAGGAAGGGAAGCTTCTCACCTCTATTGAAGACCAGCTAACAAGATGGAAAGAGCATTTTCAGGGGGTCTTGAATCGACCAGCCCCAGAGGAACGACTTCAGCTGGAGCCAGGGGACCCTCTCGACATCAACATTGGAGAGATCACCAAGACAGAGATCCGAAAGGCCATCAGCAGCTTGAAGAACGGCAAGGCTGCTGGCATTGACAACATTCCGGCAGAAGCCTTGAAGAAGGGGGTAGTGACATCGTTGACGAGTTACACCACTTGCTCAACCTGATCTGGACAACTGGGGAGGTGCCAGCAGAATGGAAGAAGGGCCTGCTTGTGAAGCTCCCCAAGCACGGCGACCTCTCCCAGTGTGGAAAGTGGCGAGGTATCACTCTGTTGTCCATCCCCAGCAAAGTCCTCACAAGAGTCATCCTGGAACGAATGAAAGATGCTCTCGACAAGACTCTTCGAGATGAACAGGCAGGCTTCAGAAAAGAACGTTCCTGTACCGACCAGATTGCGACCCTCAGAATCATTGTGGAACAGTCCATAGAATGGCAGTCACCTCTCTACGCCTGCTTCATCGATTTTGAGAAGGCTTTTGACAGCGTGGACAGACAAGCAATCTGAAACATCCTTCTCCACTATGGTGTGCCATCAGAGTTTGTCAACATCATAAGACAACTTTACGAAGGATTCTCCTGCCAGGTCATCCACGGTGGAAGACTCTCCGACAGCTTCGGGATCTCTTCCGGCGTCAGACAGGGCTTCTTGTTGTCTCCACTCCTCTTCCTTGTGGTGCTGGACTGGGTGACAAGGACGGCCTACGCAAGTTCCGGGAAAGGTATCCAATGGACCCTCATGACAAAGCTGGAAGATCTCGATTTTGCCGATGACCTGGCTCTGCTATCCCACTGCCTGCAGCACATCCAAGACAAAGTCACTGCCCTAGATACCACAGCTAGACGTGTTGGCCTCAGGATCAGTCAAGAGAAGACCAAGCTCCTGCGTACCAACAACCAGCAAGAGGCTCCTGTCACCATCTCTGGGAAAGCAGTAGAGGATGTCAGTGAATTTGTGTACCTGGACAGTAAGATCAGCCAGACAGGAGGCACTGACGAAGACATCAAGGCAAGAATAAAGAAAGCACGCCAAGCATTTGCCATCTTGAAACCCGTATGGAGAACAAATGCGATCTCCACAACCACCAAGCTCAGGATCTTCAACTCCAACGTGAAGTCTGTGCTTCTCTACGGGTCAGAAACTTGGCGGGTCATCAACACCAGCTCCTCCAAGATCCAGACCTTCATCAACGGATGTCTCGGGCAGATCCTTCATCTCAGATGGTTCGACAGAGTGCCAAGTACCGACCTGTGGATGAGGGCGAACCAACAGCCTATGGATGTCCAAGTAAGGCGGCGAATGTGGCGTTGGGTCGGCCACACCCTACGGAAGGAGCCTTGCAACATCACCAGACAAGCGCTCGAGTGGAACCCGCAGGGGAAAAGGAAGAGAGGGTGCCCCAAACAGACCTGGAGGAGAAGCCTGCATAGTGAGCTGAGAGACTCCAGCCTGACATGGGAAGAGGCCAAGACCCTTGCCAGAGACAGGAGAAGGTGGAGGGACGCTGTTGAGGCCCTATGCTCCGCTAGGAGTTATAAGGACTAAGAGAGAGAGATATTATATATTACATTTTATATATTATACATGTGTGTCTGCCTGCCTGCCTGCCTGTCTGTCTGCCTGTCTGCCTGCCTGCCTGTCTGTCTTCCTGTCTGTCTGTCTCTCACTCACATATACACACACGCACGCACACATACACACACACCATTAATAGTGTCTTGTTTCTTTCATTTTCTGTCTATCAGTGATTTGCTTGTTGGGTGTGTGAGAGACAGAGAAACAGAGAGACAGACAGACAGACACAGCAATGATAATGAGAGAAAGAATGGAAAGGGGGAATAACGGGGAGATAATCTAGCTACACCCTGAAGACTACAAAAGACAAGGGCAGATAACTGCTGTGACTCTTGAGACTTGATTCAGCTGTCCGGTCTGTGTGTGTGTGTGTGTGTGTTGTGTGTGTGTGTGCCTGTCTATGTGTCTGTCCATGTGTCTGTCTATCTGTCTGTCTGTGTGTCTGTCAGTGTGTCTGTGCATCTGTGTGTATGTGTTTTTGCCCGTCTGTCTGTCTGTCGGTGAGTGTGTGTGTGAAGGGGGTGGGGGTGGGTTTCTATCTGTCTGTCCGCCTGATGGTTGCCTGTCTCTCTGTTTCTCCTTGTCTGTCGTGCTCTGTGTGTCTGCTGCTGCTTCTGTCTGTCTTTTTCTGTCTGCTGCCTGCCTGCCAGTCTGCCTATCTGTCTATCCGTGTGTCTGTTTGTCTATCTGTCTGTGTGTGTGTCTGTCAGTGTGTCTGTTCATCTCTGTGTGTGGTTTTTTAGTCCGTCTGTCTGTCGGATTGTGATGTTGTGTGTGTGGTGTGTGTGGGTTGGCGGGGGGGGGGGGGGGGGGGGGTTTGTATCTGTCTCTCCGTTTTGTTTGCCTGTCTCTCTGTTTGCCTGTGTGTCTGTTTGCCTGTCTCTCTGTTTGTCTCTCTGTCAGTCTGTGTGTCTGTGCGTCTGTGTGCCTCTGTGTCTGCCTCTGCCTGTCTGCCTGCCTGTTGTCTGCCTGCCTGTCTGTTGCCTGTCTGTCTGCCTGCCTGCCTGCCTGCCTGTCTGCCTGCTGCCTGTCTGCTGCTGCCTGCCTGCCTGCCTGCCTGTCTGTCTGTCTGTCTGCCTGCTGTCTGTCTGTCTGTTCTGTCTGTCTGTCTGTCTTGTCTGTCTGTCTGCCTGCCGTCTGTCTGTCTGCCTGTCTGTCTGTCTGCTCCAGCCTGTTGACTGCCTGTCAGCCTGCCTGCCCTGTCTGTTCATGTCTTGCCTGTCTGTTGGTGCGGACTGCTGGTCGCGTCTGTTCTGCCTGTCTGTTCTGATCTGCCTGCCTGTCTGCCCTGCCTCTGCCTGCCCTCCTGTTTGCCTGCGCCATGCTCTGCCTGCCTCCTGGTTGCCTGTATGCCTGCCCGCCTGTCTGTCAAATATCTATCTGTCTGTCGGCTGCACTGTCTGTCTGTTTCTTAGTCCTGTCGCTGATTGTCATGTCTGTCGTGGTCTGTCTGCACGTCTTCGTTCTCTGTTAGTCATGTGAACGAGTCAGCATCCAGCCTGTTGTTCATCTTTACCTTTTTGGTGCAGGAACTTGAGATGGTCGACAGTCATTTGAAGAATTTCTGCCTTCTCCAGTTTGGCAGATCCCTGAAAGCACAACAGCACCACACACACACACACACACACACACACACACACACACACACACACACACATACATCACACACACACACACACACACTGGAGTTAACATCAGTGCCGACTCCACTCTCCCCAAAAGTTCATCGGGTGAGACTATAAGCCGAGGCCCAACATGCCAACGGACGCAGAACATGTTGCGCACACGTTAAATCCTGTTCCGCTTTTTGAAAGAGTAGGCCATTGTGTGCCGGTGGGATCAGATGGAAAAATTTACAAAGCCGCATGCACCGGAGACGGGAAGACTTGGTGTTTCATACTCGACATAAAAGAATAAATAAATAGAAAATAAATAAAATAGATAAGATAAACACACACACGCACACAAAAGTTATCAAGATTTAATTTCTTTAAGGCCTTTTGGGGTATGGAGGATTACAACTCTAATTTTAACAGGAAAATAAACCTAAAAGTAATTAACTTGAAGGTGCCAGTACCAACAGAAACGGAAAACCAAACGTTCACCATGGAAGGGGCAAGTAACTATAGTGAAATAATCAACAAAACAATCACAAGCGCGAGGCATTTTAAACACTTTGACATCCACTTTCTTTCTGAGTTATACGCAAGCACACACACACATTTACACAACTGCATACACACGGGTACTGGATGTAAAAAAGCTCATGAGTGCTTATTCCATTATCCTCGAAATTAAAGAATAAACATATACAAGAATAAATAAATAAATAAATAAATAAGCACACACGCGCGCGCACACATATACACACGCGCGCGCGCGCACGCACGCACGCGACACACGCACGCGCACACACACACGCACACACACGCACGCTCGTGTATGCGCACACGCGCACGCACGCACGCACGATTACACACCAGTGTACATAATCAGGGTTCGCGCACAGACAACAATTCCTGTTGTCTGTCATATGAGCCAAAACGCGCTGCCGTTAAGCGCCTGACAAGCCAGGCTCCGCGCATCCGAACTTGGGCGTGAGGCTAAATTTGACATGAATTTCACAATTCACACTGGTTTATTCCCTTTAACTCATTTGAGCTACAGAGAAACCAAAAAGAATACATATCAATAAATGAATGAGAGGAATAAAGAGGAAGTGCCGAACATAAGTAGGATTTTGACGAAGGGAGAGCGTGGGGGAGGTCATTCCAGAGACATGGACCAAGAAATTAATAGTGAAAGAACGACAGTAATCTGTCGAGCCTAACAGCAGACAAACAAGTGGCCTTTGTCTAAAAGGTGTCCCATAACCTATAAGGTCGTAGGGGAGCGAGGCGTCAGAGACCTCAACTTCTCAAGGGGCCAGCATATTGAGGGCGGCGTCCATCTCCTCTGCCTCGCTGCTTTACCTTCCCTGACCCTAAAGAGGGCAGGTACCCATTTACAGCTGGGTGAACTGGGGGAACTGTACTGAAGCCAAGGCGCGCAAACGGTCACCCATCCAGCTGGTAACCACGCTCGACGCTGCTTAACATGGCTGGGGGAAAGCGAGTGCTCCGACCAGTGAGCTATGCCCTGCTGCCTTGTCTATAGGTCTGTAATGATGAATTCTACACACCTGCTTCTCAAAGGCTGAAGGAACCAGTCGTCTGAGCTCTGATAGGCTGGAATTGATTCTGTCCCGTCTCCGCTTCTCGATGATCTGAAATGAAATAATAATGATAATAATAATTAGAAATAATAAAGATGATGATGATAAATGGGAGGAGGGGAGGAGAGGAGAGGAATAAGAAAAGGAGAAAAAGATGATGAAAAATAAAAAAACCCCTCTCTAATTCACGTCACTTTTACTCAAAATAATATTAGAGGGGAAAAAGGAAATGAGGTTGACGTTTACAACAATGTGTGTGTGTAAGTGGGGTGTGCGTGTGTGCGTGCTTTGCGTGCGTGCGCGCGTGTGTGTTTGTGTGTTTTGAATTTAAAGGTGGTCGTGCGTGCGTGCGTGGTGCGTGTGTGCGTGGTGTTGTGTGTGTGTGTGTGTGTGTGTGTGTGTGTGTGTTGTGGTGAGTGAGTGAGAGAGAGTGAGAATTCTGAATTAGCGTACACCTATGTATGTACGTATGTGTAATGAGTGAGTGTGTGTATGTCTGTGTGATATATATGCATATATTCAACATATATTCACATCTAATGATTTCAGACCATAAACAAAACAAAACAACAACAAAAACAAAACAAAAACACCAATCATCTACTACTTGATTGCGGTATTCTCACAGACTTGTACATAAAGAAGGGAACTGATACGAGTTCAAAAATATGGGAAAGTTCAAACTGTATCATTATAATATTATTCTCAGCAATGTGCAACATCAATTCCTGAAGTCGTTGATCATTCCACAGTGGGGAAGGTCATAAAGTCCTATGTGTGTTGTGTGTGTGTGGGATGGGGGGGGGGGGGGGGGGGGGGGTGGGGGGGTTGCACTGCTCCGTGTTCCCCTCTGCTCTGACTATCATTTTTTTTTCAAAAATTTTGAACATTGTCTTGCCTAAATCACCTTGTAGTGAACAGACATGAAAACAAGGAGGAAAACAACCAACCAACCAACAAACAGAAGGAACCCCACTCGGAGGGAACAGGATAGCTTGGTAGTTAAGAGTGATGTGCATTGCGCTGGTGATCTGCTGACCCGGGTTCGAATCTCGTTTATGAGGGTGTTTGGTTTTTTTTATCTTTCCCTGGAGTTACCGTCAGTGCCGACTCCATTCCCTCTTCAAGTCCTTCGGATGAGACTATAAACCGAGGTTCCTTGTGCGAACGCACGCAGAACATCTTGCACACACGTTAAAACCCGTTCCGCTTTTCGGAAGAGTCGGCTAACGTGTGCCGGTGGGAACGGATGACAAAATTTACAACGAAACTGCATTCACACGGGGAGTGGATGTACAAAAAAAAGCACATGCGTGCTTATTCCATTATCCTCGAAATAAAAGAATAAAAATAACTAAAGATAAATTTTAACAAATAACACTCACCCCCCTCCGCTTCTTGCGGTCCGTGATTTGACAGCTCTGCGACGGAGACCTGTACAAATGTATTCAGACACTGAGTATCAACAGTAACAACAACAATAACAATAAATGCAGTTACAAACACAGCGCCAGCAGCAACAATAACAACATAACAAACAAAAACTGTAGCACCAACAGCAGCAGTAGCAGTAGCAGTGGTAGAAGCAGTAGCAGCAGCAGCAGCAGAAGCAGCAGCAGCAGCAGTAGAAGTAGTAGAAGTAGTAGCATAGCAGCGGCAGCAAGCAGCAGCAGCATATAGTAGCACACAGGAAACACAGCACAGCAGCGCAGTAGTAGACAGCAGCAGCAGCAAACAGCAGCAGCAGCATACAGTAGTATAGCCAGCAGCAGCACAGAGTAAACAGCAGTAGCAGGCAGCATTGTATAGACGAGTAGAAATGATACGATAATTGTATTATGATCAGAATGTCCGAATGACGATGACGATTATGATATGACGACAACGATGGCGACGACTATGAGGGTATACGACACACACCCGCGCGCTTGCGCGTGCATGCGTTTGTGTGTGTGTGTGTGTGTGTGTGTGTGTGTTGTTTTGTGTGGTGTGTGTGTGTGTGTCTTGTGTGTGTGTTGTGGGTGGGGTGATATTTTAGATGATAAAGTATTTGTATTCGTGCATCATAAACACGCACGCTATGCAGCATGCATGCACACAATTGCACCTAAACGCGCGCGCGCGAACACACACACACACACACACACAACACACACACACACACACACACACACAGATTGAAGTACGTATAATTCACGTATATGAAACGATTAATTAGACGTGCAATCTACTCACCAAACCAATACAAAATAACATAATACAGTTATGCAAGCGCTCCCTCACAAACTGTCTGTCTGCCTGCCTGCCTGTCTATCTGTCTGTCTGTCTGTCTGCGTCTGTCTTCTTTCGTCGTCTCTCTCTCTCTCTCTCTCTCTCTCCTCTTTCTCTCTCTTTCCCCTCTCTCTCTCTCCTCTCTCTCCTCTCTCTTCTCTCTCTCCCCTCCTCTCTCTCTCCCTTAAGGCGGGACTGGCGTAAAAAGCAATGGCTTATTCATTATCCTCGAAATAAAAGAATTTTGTCATTGTCATTGTTCTCTCTCTCTCTCCTCTCTCTCTCCTCTCTCTCTCTTTTCTCTCTCTCTCTCTCTCTCACCCCTCTCTCTCACATGTGCTTATTCATCATCCTCGAAATAAAAGAATTTGTCATTGTCATTTTCATTGTCCCTTCCCCTTCTACTCTCTCTCTCCTCTCTCTCTCTCTCTCTCTCTCTCTCTCTCTCTCTCTCACCCTCCATCCATCCCCCCTCTCTCTCCTCTCCCCCACTCTTCCCTTCCCCACCCCTCACAACCACACCACTTACCCAGATTTGAGTCTGTCATCGAAGACATCGCAGTCTGAGTCACTGTCACTCATACTTCGCTTCATCCTCACTGTCCTCCGCACTTTATCCTTCACCTAATGATGAGGGTGGTAGACTGCAGCCTGTGAGGCTACGCAGATGAGGTCGTGGATGAGGTACGGATGGATGAGGCTACGGAAGTGCTGCTGTCACTCAGTCAGCCTCAATCACTCTGCCTACCTCAACACAAAATAACGTACACACTGAATTCACAGTTTTAAACTTGATAGACTCACTTTTTGCTGGACCTTAATCTGTTATCCCCAAACTGAGATATCTCCAATCAGAGTGCTTTGATCTCCGTGCACTTTACGTACAGTCCACCCGTGGCGTGATCCGGCAATCAATGTCGCTAATACCGTCTGCTTCAGTCTGGTCACAACCTAGTTTCCGGCATTGTGACCCTGATCAGTATGCACAGAATAATTGATGTGTTGATTTGAAGTGTTGATTCTCGGAGTGCAGAAAATGTCCCCAAAACTTGGATATTGATCTCGCTGACGATTTCAAATAACACTGCACTGAAATGAAAACTCGCGCACAGAAGTGAGTTGATTGGGGTTTTGTTATCACGGAGTCAGGGGATTGGAGAGATTGACTGGCTGGTGATATTTTTGGGGGGTAGCGATAATTCAGTGGCTGATACTGAAGATTAGGATTGAACTTGTAAACTGATTTAAGGTAGTGATCCGCTTCATTTTTTCTTAATGCATCCTATGTGGGCTTTGTGGTTGCTGATTATCAACTAAAGATGAGTCACTACTATCGATAATTCCACTGACCAAGTTATTTCCCAAATCCACTAAAATCCAGCACTTCTCAATTTTTGTGTCACTGATTTTATCTTAAGAATCATACATTTTTGTTCGTCTATCTTCTTTCTTTGTTTCAGCTTAAACGACTTTGTCATTAATTGTACAAAAGCATGTAATGTTGATTCATATATGCACATCAGATTTTTTTTCTCTCCAAAACTAATGCTCCTGAGAAAAACAAACAATAACAGATCAGAGAAGATACCAAACCTGGTTTTTCAGCATACAAACAAAGTCCTTTTTTCAGTTTCCAAAGATGTGGCTGTGTGAAGTCAAATATTCCCATTCACATGATAAACTTCGCACTGGTAATCCACAACGTTGTCACTAATTAGCAAAGACACACGTGCAGCACTTTGTCAATTCGTCCTTCACACACTTCAAAGGTTAATTAGTACACGGTGTAAGGACACTGCGTGACCTCGGATGACGACACAACCTTGGAGAGAGACGTAACAATAGCTGCAGTGATGATGATGATGACGATGATGATGGTGATGGTGGTGGCTGGCAGTGGTTACAATGTTGTCAGTCCCCCAGTGACAACATCCGTTCCACGTGCACGTGCCATCGTCAGGTCGTCAGCTCACGTGCAGGCATGTGGTTTGGCAGACCGTCACTGGCACAGTGGCACTGTGCTCTCTGTGCTCATGCAACAAAAAAGAAACAGGCTGGCCGGCCCCCAGTGGGCTTGTTGCAGTGATGCACGTGCTGGTCAGTGGCATAGGCTCCAAGTGGCGGATGCTGCAGACGTGTGTTCCAGCCGATGACGTGCTTCCTGACCCACGTTCTTTTCGGAATGGGCCAACTCCTCACGCGCACTGCCAAATAAAACACGCGCGCCCCGCACGCGCTGCCCCCCCCCCCCCCCCCCCCCCCCTTTCCCTCTCTCTCTCTCTCTCTCCCTCCTTCACCCACATAGCGCACTTACTCTGCCACACACACACACACCCACCCTCCCTCCCTCCCGCTCTCTCTCTCTCTCTCGCTCTCTTGGTATAGCGTTGTGCCCCGCCCCTCCCAAGCACGCGCGGCGGGTCACGTGAAAGGAATCGTGGTGTTTGATTGGCTGAGGCTGGGAGTGACAGGTGATCCCGTTTCATGTCAATGAATACACGAAGCTTCCCAAGAATTAGGCCTGTCTTTTGAATGGTAGGTTAGCTTGCGGCGTAGTATTCTGTCATTGTAAGAGAGAGAGAGAGAGAGAGAGAGAGTATTCAGCTTATTTAGAGGAAACATTATAGATCTATAAGTTTATGTCTGCGAAGTCGGAATGCGGCTATCTCAATGGTGGACAGAAGCATCCCATTGCAAAAGTCTCATCCTTGATGAACCTAGGGACATCTACCCCAGGAACGAAAATAAAGTTCACAAAGCAAGACTGAGTATGACCAACAACAACAAAACCCAACAAGATAAAGAGAAACTAATCGAGAAAACTTCTTCTTCTTCTTCTTCTTCTTCTTCTTCTTCTTATTATTATTATTATTATTATTATTATTATTATAGGTAGTAGTGCTGATTTTATTTCCCAGACCATTTGGGAAGAAACCTCTCTCTCTGTGCAATAATGATTTTCTTCCAAAATAGCTGTCACTAAAAGCGCTGCTTTTTCTTCACCACAGTCAACAGATTCATGATTCAGAACAAGAAGACATCAACCGGGACATATTTTTCACGAGGGAAGACAGATTTTTAAGTGTATCCCTACTTTAAGAATCATCAGCATGAAAAAGGATGATTGATGTGATGAGGGTTTATCATATTGATTATATGAAAGTGGAAGAGTGTAGAAAGTAAAGAAGAACAGGCCCTAGAACTGATCCATGTGGGACTCCACATTCAAGTTTGCCAGGTTGCTGATTGAATTTTGTTTACAACTGTCTGGAAGGTCGGTAAGGTATGAACTAAACCACGCGAGGGCTGCGTCATTAATACCAAATGTATTTTGAAGTCGGGAGAGAAGAATTGAGTGGTCAATAGTGTCAAAGGCTGCAGATAAGTCGACATCAACTATTTTCTCAACCACAGATCAACTATTGCCCAAACCACAGATCATTCATTGTCCAAACCACAGATCAACCATTGTCCAAAACCTATCCTATATATGTCCTTGTGTGTTTGGCGACAGCAAACGTTTATTTTCGTTTGTTGCTTTGCTTTTTATTTTCATCCATCCATCCATCCATGGTGCTTCTTGTCCTCCCTCTGTTCCTGTTTCTGCCCTGCCATAATAGAGTAATCAGCCTGGCTGGTGCGTGTTTAGAGGTTTACTCTTTGCCTGCAGTACCTTAAGCATCAGTCGAAGTTTGTTTTAAATTAAACATGTTTAATTGGGTTAGCATAATTATAACAAAATCGTGACAGCACTTCATCTTGAGCAGGAGCAAGCTTAGACCTTATAATTTATTGTTCTCAGTCTAATGGATCTTATCATCATCATCATCATTCATCATCATCATCATCATCATCATCATCATCATGTAATTGTTGTTGTTGTTGTTGTTGTTGTTATTGTTGTTGTTGTTGTTGTTGTTATTATTGTTGTTGTTGTTATTATTCTTCTTGTTGTCATCATCATCATCATCATCATCATCATCATCAATCCTTCTTCTTCTTCTTCTTCTTATCATTATTATTATTATTATTACTATTATTATTATTATTATTATTATTATTATTATCATTATTATTACCCTTATCGTCGCTTTTTCCTCGTCTTGTCGTGGTTGTCGTATCATGTTGACATAGTTATTGTGAAATGTCACTACACACCTGCCCCCTCTCTTTCCCCAACAACAACAAAAAATCATCACCATGAATAAGAGCCTAGGAATAATCAGCCCAAAATATGCCTGAAACCTCCTCTTCTGAAGCTGAAGACCGATCAACAGTGTTTTGCTTGCTTTGTTTATTTGTTCGTATGCTTACTTTTTTTGTCTCTTTGTTTGCTTCTTTGCTCACTTGTTTGTTTGTTTCTGAACGGAGAGGGAAGGCGAGGGTATGTGGTTGGTTTATTGATATTTTTTAAAATTCCTGTCTGCATCTGTATTGTTTCCCTATCAGAGTGGCTTTTTTCTACAGAATTTTGCAAGGGACAACTCTCTTGTTGCCGTGGGTTCTTTTACATGCGCTAAATAATGTTGTGTAACACACGGGACCTCGGTTTATCGTCTCATCCGAAAGACTAGCGCCCAGACCACCACTCATGGTCTAATGGATGTGGGAAAAGTTTCGGGCCCGAAGGGGGATGGAACCACCGCACACTTCCGACCCGGACATTTTGCTTTTTAGACAGGCGCGTTACCTCTAGACCACCGATCCGTGGTTGGTTGTCTTTATTTTATGTTTCCATTTTGGCTGGTTAGATGTGTATGGTGGGTTTATTGTCCACTCCTCAGCAAGAGCTCTGAAGTTCACCAACGGTGAGATTTTTTCATGTGTGGCCATTTTTGCCCACCATTAAGGTAGCCGCATTCTAATTTCGGGGATGATGTCTAAACACGGTATCAGTGTGCATGCATTTTTAAAATAAAGAAAAACTTTTATCATCTGTTCCTACTGGCACACAACGGCCTACTCTTCCAAAAGGCGAGACAGATTTCAACGTTTGCACAAGATGTTCGGTGAAGGTTCGCACACGGGACCTGGGTTTCTAGTCTCAGCCGAAGGACTGTTGGGGAGTGGGGTCAGCACTGGTGTTAGTTAACTCCAGGGAGATAGATACCTCCCCTAAACGGGCCTCTCGATGGTAGCTTCAACCTGGGATTGATTGGAATGTCCTATTCATACTCTGAATACATTGCAAAATTGTATGCATACCTGTTTATGGCATATGTCCATGCGCTCTGTATTATGCAAGCAAACCATTTAAAAGCTATCTTTAAAAAATAAGAGAGAGAGAGAATGAAAAAAGGAATAGATGAATCATTCAGAATGTTGTATGTAACTATTTGGTTTATTAAGAACGTTTGAATCATTTAGAATGCAGAGTACATTCGGTTTGTTTAGAACGTTTGAACTATTCAAAATGCAGTATACATTTTGTTGATTTAGAATGTTCGAATAGTGTAGATTGCAGCATATATTTGGTTTATTCAGAATGTTTGAATCATCTAGAATACAGTCTACAAATAGTTTATTTAGAATGTTTGAACAGTTTACAATGTAGTATACAATTGGTTTAATACAAAATTTTGCACTATCCCAAAAAATTGCAATATAGAAGTACGTCCTTAAAAAAAGTAATGGTGTGATGTAAAGATGTGAATCAAAAATAAGAAAAACCCTGGAATGGATTCGCGGCCGTCTGTTTGCTAGTGGAACGTTCTAACCACTAGGCTATGCCATGCCCTGGTTGTCTTTGCAATTTTGTTTTCAAATTAAGTTGGTTGGTTGTCTTTGGATTCTTTTTTTCAGTTTTGTTTCGTTGGGGTTTTTTTAATCATTTTTTTTAAATATCTTTGTTTGGTTGATTGATTTTCCGGGGGGGGGGGGGGGGGGGGGTTATTTTCAATTGTGCTTGATTGATTGTTATTTTTCAATTTTGTTTGGTTGGTTGTTTGGGGCGAAGTGGGGGGGGGGGGGTCAATTTGGGTAGATTGATTGCTTTAAAAAGACGGTTTTCTTAAAGTCTAGTTGGTTGTTGGCTAGTTTTTGCTTTTGTTGTTGTGGGTTTTTTCTGTTTGTTTTTGTTTGTTTGTTGTGTGTGTGTGTGTTTTTTGGGGGGTGAGGGGGGTTGCTTTCTTTTTGTGTGCAGCATTACCTCCATTGCAGCTTTAGCAGAACTATTTTCTTTTGAACAACCTTTCAACATCTACGCACATTAATTTTCTTTTATCAGCAAAAAGTATGAATTGGATGCACACATGGGGTACCATTTTGCTCTAAAATTAACATCGATTATCAGAGAGACAGACAGACAGACACAGACAGACACACAGACAGACAGATGAAAACATCTTTTTTCTCACAGTGTTTGAATTCTAGGGTCACCAACTAATCATATCCAACCTGACCCTTCCTCCTACTCCTTCTTCCTTTAAATTGCTGCAACCCCTCTCCTCTCTGCAGAATGCAGAATGTATCCCTCATCTCCCCTCCCCTCATCCCCCACCCCCACCCCTTCCACCCTCCGGACCGTGTGAGAGGCTGGTCTTTTGCACGTTCCCACGTATGGGCCTCGCGACCGAAGGGAGACAACTCACAAGTCGGCGACAAGCCCAAGCAGACGACGGCGTGAGACGAATCGATTTTGGATGACGGAAAACGGTTGCACTGACACCTCCAAGTGCAACTGTGGACAGTCGGGTCCCCCCTCCCCCACCACCACCCCCCACCACGTCCCCCCACCTCCACCCCTCCTTCCTACTCGAAGAATTGTTGTGCCTGTTTCAATCTTTGATGTTGGCGTTTGGTGTGTGAGGAGTGGAGGTAATGTGTGGACAGTTGGGTTGTTGTTGTTTTTTTGTGCTACTGGTGCCAAGCCTGGGAATTTCGTTCTGTCCAAAGTTTTGCGCAGCATTTTCTTCCTCATTCTGCCCATCTCTTGGCCTCCTGACGTCAGTCGCCTCATATCATTCTACAAACATTACTGGTTGGTGATGTAGAAGTAGCATGGATAGTAGATTCTAATTTATTGCAAATGTGTATTTTGTAATAATAATAATAATAATAATAATGTATGGAATTTATATAGCGCTGAATCTTGTAAAGCAACAAATCAAAGCGCTCAGATGACTTTTTTTTGTATATCGAGGATAATGAAATAAGCACTCATGTGCTTTTTTTACATCCAGTCCCCTGTGTATGCGGTTTTGTAAATTTTGTCATCTGTTCCCACCGGCACACAATGGCCTACTCTTTCGAAAAGCGGAACAGGATTCAACGTGTGCGCAAGATGTTCTGCATGCGTTCGCACACGGGGCCTCGCTTTATAGTCTCATCCGAAGGACTTTGACATTCAGTTCGATGTTTTTGTCAAACTGGGAAGAAAGGGCGAGGCTGGGAATCGAACCCAGAACCTCACGGTTTACTTGTTGGCGGGCGAGCGTCTTAACCATCCTGCCACCTTCCTCCCTATTTTGTAGTTGTACCAGCAGCATTTCTTTTTCTTACCTGGGCTAGAGAGAGTTCCGAGGTTCACCAATGGTGAGATTTTGCTATGCCACAGTTTTTGCCTGCTAGTAATTAAGATAGCTGCATTCCGACTTCGGGGATAGCAGCAGCATAAAGTTGTCAGTGCACTTTTGCAAACAACAGCGACAAATGTAGCGATACTGATGGTCATAGAATAGAAGGGTTTACCGGTGGGTGGCAGTCGCAGAGGCACTGATAGTGGCAGTAGCAGCAACAGTAGCAGCGTGAAATATTGTATTTAGTGTAGTGCATTGCATTGCATGGTATTTTGTGTATCGTACTGTATTGTGCATCAAGCGTAGTTACCAATTGGATGGGTGACCGTCTGCACGCCTTGGCTTCAGTACAGAGCCCCCAAATCACCCAGCTGTAAATGGGTACCTGCCTCTTTAGGGTCAGGGAAGGTAAAGCAGCGAGGGAGAGGAGATGGGCGCCGCCGCCCTCAATATGCTGGCCCCCAGAGAAGCTGAGGTCTCTGACGCCTCGCTCCTTTACGACCTTATAGGTTATGGGACACGTTTACCTTTTTTTTCATACTGTATTGTATTGTATTGCATTGTATTGTAATGTATTGTATTGTGTTGTGTTCCATTGTATTATACACAACGTTCAATTTCAGCAGATTTCTGAGCGTGAAATTTGGTCTGATCTTCCCAGGAGAGCATATCGCCACAAGAGCAGCGGCGCCTATACCCCCCCCCCCCCCCTTCCCCTTCCCCCTTTTTATATCTCTTCTGTACATCTGTGTATTTCTTTCCTTGCTGATAGTGACTTTTTTGTTAGAGGAATAATCCTGGTTGTTGTGAGTTGTTTTACGAGCGCTGAATATGTATTGCACAGGGCACCTCGGATTATCGGCTCACCCAGAACACTAGCACTCAGACCGCCACTCAAGATCTACAAAGGGATTTTTTTTTTCATCTGGAGTTTTACATCAGTACTGACAACTCTCCCCCAAAAATCCTTCGGATGAGACTATAAACCACGAGGTCCTGAGCGCGAACACACGCAGAACACCTTGCGTTCTCATTCAAATCCATTCCGCCTTTCGGAAGGGTAGGCCATAGCATTTGTGTGCCGTTAGGAACGGTTGAAAAAAAAATCAGAAATGCACTTTCACTGGTGTCGTGTTTTGACATGTTCCCCGAAGACGGATTGCGGCCACTTTAGTGAAGGTCGAAGAACGGTTCCATTCGCAAAGTCTCACTTTTGGTGAGCCTCGGAGCTCTAGCCGAGGACCGGAAAACCTCACCACCATCACCACCACCACCACCATCACCACCACCACCACCATCGCCACCACCACCACCACCACCACCACCACCACCACCACCATCGCCACCACCACCACCACCACCACCACCACCACCACCATCACCACCACCACCACCACCACCACCACCACCATCGCCACCACCACCATCACCACCATCATCGCCACCATCGCCACCACCACCATCATCGCCACCACCACCACCATCACCACCACCACCACCATCGCCACCATCGCCACCACCACCATCACCACCACCACCACCATCGCCACCACCATCACCATCACCACCTCCACCACCAAAAGCAAAACAAAAACAAAGAAATAACAGGAAAACCAAGGGATGGAACCCACAACTGTGAGGCTTCCAGTGACAGCAGCTTCAGTAGCACCAGAGGGAGCAGCAGTGCAGTGCAGTGCCCAGAAACAGGCTGGTGGATCGGTGGTCTAGAGGTAACGCGCCTGCCCTGGAAAGCGAAAAATACGAGTCGGAAGTGTGCGGTGGTTCGATCCCCGTTTGGGCCCAAAATTGTTTCCCCCATCTATTAGACCATGAGTGGTGGTCTGGGTGCTAAGCTTTCGGATGAGACGATAAACCGATGTCCCGTGAGTTATACATAATCATTCTCGTCTGCTCCCATAACCCCTTCTGGGGTCGTAGGGGCACTGCATTGATGAACGTTGCACCAGCTGGCTCCATTTGCGGCGGTTGTGTGCAAGTGCCTGGGTTGTGGAGAAGCTCTTCCCTGTCCATTCAGTGATGTCTGCCCATTTCTTCCTCTGTCTGCCTCGCCTTCTCTTCCCCTGCACTGTTCCCTGCACTATGGTTTTGGAGAGCCCATCTGATCTTGTCACATGTCCACACTATCTGAGCTTCCTTTTCTTGACTGTGGTCAGCAGGTCTTCGTAGTTTCGTAGTGCTTTATTTGTTGGGTGATGGTTTGTAGGACTTCGTTGTTGGTAGTGTGGTCCATGTATGAAACGCCAAGGAGTCTTCTGAGGCATCTCATCTCTAGAGCCTGGATCCTCCTTTGTAGATCTGCATTCAATGTCCAGGATTCGCACGCATACAGATATGTAGAGATGACTAGTGCATGCAGTAGCTTGACCTTGGTCCTGAGAGAGATGTTTCGGTCTTTCCAGATAGTCTTGAGCTTTGCCATTGCTGCTATTGTTTGTGCAGCTCTTGCGAGGATTTCGGTTTTTGAACCTTCTTCACTAATAATAGCTCCAAGGTACTTGAAGTGATCTACAACCTCAAGTTCTTTTCCACTGACTTTGATCTTGGTAGTGATTGGCTGGGCACTGTTTGTCATGAGTTTTGTTTTCTCGGCACTGATCTCCATGCCATATCTGGAGGATGTTTTGTCCAGGTGGTACACTAGGTTGGCTAGTTCCTGTTCATTTCCTGCAAGTCCGTCAATGTCATCAGCAAACCTGAGGTTGGTGATTATCCGCCCTCCAATACTGACTGTGCCAGTGTGATCTTCTAAGGCATCAGTCATTATGCGCTCAAGGAAGACATTAAACAGTTTTGGCGATAGGAGACAGCCTTGACGAACTCCCACTGAGGTATGGAACCATTCTCCAACTATGCCTTGGAAAAGCACTGCGCTGGTGGCTTTTGTGTATAGCTCTTTGATGGTCCGAATGATCTTTTGTCCTATGTTGTATTTCTTCATCGTGGCCCATAATGCGTTGTGCCATACACGGTCAAACGCCTTTTTGAAGTCTATGAAGACGTGGTATAGTTTCTGTTGGTGCTGGCTGTATTTCTCGCACAGAACTCGCAGGTTGAATATTTGTTCTGTGGTGCTTCTGTTTGGGCGGAAGCCTGCCTGTTCTTCAGCGATGATCTTTTCTGCCCGTGGCTTTAGTCTGTTCAAGATGACTTTTAACATCACTTTACTGGCATGGCTTATGAGGCTGATCGTTCGATAGTTTTGGCATTGCTGTAGATTGCCTTTCTTG
>CM054166.1:35422463-35462463 GCA_028751875.1 Rapana venosa
TTGCATTCAACATATTCTTACAGAGTCATGCAGCCAATAACTATCAAAAGCTTAAACAAAATTCAAATGTACACACACACACACACACACACACACACACAGGTTGTAGGCTTTGGCAGGGTAATGGGATTTGGGCTGTTGAAGGCAGGGGCAGTTTTGAGATGAAAGAGGGAAAAAGTTAGGTTTGAAACAAATATGTCACGAGCAAAAATATAGCGGCTTTCACACACACACACAAACACACACACACACACACACACACACACACACACACACACACACACACACACACACACACACAGGACTGAGGAAAAAACAAACAGATAGGCAGATCGGCTGACAGACAGACACACGGATAGACGGACAGACAGACACACAGACATGCACACAGGCAGATAGACACGCAAACAGACACACAAACACACAGGCATTCACACAGACACACACAAACACACACATACACACACACAAGACTGAAGCAAAAACTTACAAGCAGACAGATGAGTTGAGCTGGCAGACAGACACACACACACACACATACACACACATACACACATACACACACACACACACATACACACACATACACACAAACACACATGCACACACACACACACACACACACATACACACACAAACACACATACACAAAGTATGAGACAAAAACATACAAAGCAGACAGACTAGTCGGGCTGACGGACATGCAGGCAGACAGGCAGACAGACAGACAGACGGACGGACGGACGGACGGACGGACGGACAGACAGACAGACAAAGGAAAGATCTATGTCTGGCAGTCCCCAGAAGTCCTGAGGGAGTGTCCGATTTCGTACAGCTCGTGGGGAAACATCCTGCTGCTGCTGCTGCTGCTGCTGCTATCTTCTTTACGATAGCTGCTGTCCCTCTCTTTGCCACCTTCTCCTTTTTTCTTCCTTCTGTCGCCCCCCCCCCCCCCCCCCTCCCCCTCCCCTCCTTCCTTCTCTCTTCTTCTTCTTCTTCTTTCTTCTTCCTCTTCCTCCTCCTCTTCCTCTTCTTCCTCCTCTTTCTCATCCTCCTCCTTTTCCTCCTCCTCTTTCTTGTTCTTCTTCTTCTTCCTTCTTTTTCTTCTTCTTCCTTGTCCTCCTTCTTCTTCTTCTTCTTCTTCTTCTTCTTCTTCTTCTTCCTCCTCCTCCTCCTTCTTCCTCCTCCTCCTCCTTCTTCTTCTTCGTCTTTTTCTTCCTCCTCCTCTTTCTCCTCCTCTTTCTCTTCTTCCTCCTCCTCCTCTTTTATCGTCTGTCTGTCACTTTCTGTCTGTGTCGGTCTCTTTGTTTTTTTCTCTACCCCTGTCTCTCTGTCTGTCTGTCTGTCTGTCTCTTCCCCTCAGATCCTGCTCCCTAACCTACCCTCCCTTCCCTTACCTTTCCCTCCCCCACTAACTTCCCACACTCCCCCCTCCCTGCCCCTAAATCCCTCTGTTATTATTATCATCATCATTGCCTATTATCAATAAAATAGAATAGCCTTCACGCACAAAGAACGTGTTTAAAAAAATCTCAATATCGTTGAGCAAGGTTCATAAATATGCAACATAACTTAATACACCCTAAAAAACTTACAGCTTGAAGAGAGTGGTCACTGGCAAATTTGTTGCCTGGGGGTGATAGATTCAGGGTGCCCACCGCATGGCTGGTTTTCTTGGCCTTAAAGAACAAAAGAATGAATGTGATTGCTTTTCAGGTTGACAATGTTGGGTGTTTGCAGGGATTAGGAAGTCTTTACCTTAGATTTGAAGCCAAAGTTGTTAATATAGTTACTGAAACCAATGGTGAGGTTTCTGCTATGCGACTGATCCCCCGCCCGCCCCCCATCCCCTAACCATTTTGGTAACCACATTCGGACATTGGGGATAGTGTCTAAACTGTGCACGCTGTTGTTGTTGTTGTTGTTGTTTTAAATGTTGTCATCCTTTCCTACCAGCACGAAATAGCCTACTCTTCCGAGTTTAACATGTGCGCAAGATGTTCATGCATTCGCACACGGGGCCTCATCATCATTTATACAACAACAACATATCCTGCATCAGTTCTGATTGTAGAGAGAAATCTTCACAGGAGAAAGAGAACTTTCTGCACGGAAGGATACTTTCTTTGCTTTGGATGCTTGGACAGTAACTATTGTCAGTCATATGAGCAAAAATGCGTTGTGCTGCCATTAAGCGCCTGACAAGTCAGGCCCAGCACACCTGACTTTTGGGTGACAGAGAGTTGTTATCTTTTAAGTCTTTCTGGAAAACAGGCAGGAGAATGGACCAAGAAGGCAGAAAATAGACAAGAAGGAGGTGACAGGAAGAAAAAGAATCAGGCAGAAACAAAGAGACCGATCGAAAAGAAAGAATTTCTAGCACACAGTATCCCAGAAGGTGGAGATCCTATTTATACTGATAGACCCCCTGGCATCCCCAACGGGGGACATGGAAGGGCACAATGTTAAAAACTGCTCAGATCCAATCACTCTACCTACTAATTTACCCAGGGCGACAACTGTATATGGTTGAAATAGAAAGAGCCTCGAATCTAAGCTACTCAGGGGCGAGAAGAGGCGTGTCCCTCTCTCCCAATTGAATCAGTAGATCCATTTGTCAGGAAGGTCTGTCCCCCTCCACCCCCACCCCCCACCCCAAGTCTGTGTGTGGCAGAGTCCCGTGGGACGGGTCAGGGGCTGCCCTGCTGGTGTAGGTTCCAATCTCTTCTGGCCCCCAGGCCCGTCTATTGTGACAGAGGGGTGTGAGGCTGTAAGCCGACTCTGGTCTGTATTAGCGCACGTCATGCAAGTGTTCTCTTTATGGGAAAAGGGCGGCCATGGAGATGAGGGGTGAGGGTCTGGGAGGAGGGATGGAGAGAGGATGAGGGTGGGGGGGGGGGGGATGAGAGACAGACAGACAGACAGAGACAGACCAGAGAGAGAGACGGGACAGACAGAGCCAGAGATGAGGGGTGAGGGTCTGGGAGGAGGGATGGCGAGGAGAGAGAAGGGGGGGGGGGGGGGGAGAGAGAGAGAGACAGAGAGACAGACAGAGAGACAGAGCCAGAGAGAGAGACGGGGACAGACAGAGCCACAGAGAGAGAGAGATAGCCACAGAGAGAGAGAGGGATAGCCACAGAGAGAGAGCATATTTAAGTCTTCAGGGGGGGTGCTTTCCTTTTTTAGGGCCTTAGTCCTGTAATAAAGCAGGCACATAAAGTATTATTATAAAGAAGCGTTTTGATTGGACAAGACACAAGTCACATTTCTGGATAGAATTACAGGTTAAAGGAATTAGGTCATATGACTGATAGAAGAGACACAGAGAGACAGAGAGAGACAGAGAGTTTGTGTTTCTTTTTCTGTCTTTATTTGTGGTTAGTTTTTTTTCTTTCTGGTTCCTCGACTAGAGCTCCAAGGTTCATCAATGGCGAGACTTTGTCTATACCACCGTTTTGCCCACAATGAAGGTAGCCACATTCCGATTTCAGGGATGTATGCTGGGTATGTTCATGTTTCTGTAACCCACCAAAGGCTGACATGAATAGTGGAATATTACGGGATAGCCTAGTGGTTAGAACATTGCGCTCGCAATCTGACAACCCGGGTTCAAATCCATTCAAGGGGATATTTTCCTCTGGAGTTAACATCAGTGCAGACTCCATTCTCCCCAAAAGTCCTTCGGATGAGACTATAAACCCAGGCCCTGTGTGCAAACGCACGCAGAAATTCTTGTGCGCACACGTTAAATTCTGTTCCGCTTTTTGTAAGAGGAGGCCATTGTGTGCCGGTGGAAACAGATGACAGAATTTACAAAAACTGTATACACACGGGGACTGGATTTTAAAAAAGCACATAAGTGCTTATTCCATTATCCTCGATATCAAAAAATAAATAAATAAAATAGATGAAAATAAACAGCAATCATTTTTTCTTCTTTTAATTTGTTTCATTTTTTTCGTTTTAATATTGTATGATCTTAGTCTCTTCTGTGGGTATTTCCATGTACAATATTTTCTTTTCTTGACTTCTCTGTCTCTGTACGTTGGAGAATGACAAAGTAGATAACCAAAAAAGTCTTTTGTCTATAGCTTTAGGGAACTGTCGCCATGGAGGGCTGAAGTCAGACCAGCCTCGGGGGAAAATGTCGACCAAAGTGGTCCATCCTGCCCTCTACCCCCCTTCCCAACAACGACGACCATCTTAGTCAAGGGACTGATTGATGGATTGATTGATGGATTGGTTGGTCGATCCATCGATCGATGGATTAAGAGATTATGAAGATAGATTGAATCAAAATTACACGGTAATCTGGGTTTGAAGGCCAGTTGTTTTGTTGAGACTGATCACAGTCAAGCCCCTGCTGGCTTGTGTGGGTGACATGTGCACTGAACTTGACACCAACAACAGGGCAGCAACTCTGGTCAGACAGACTGCCTCTTCTTTCTTCTTGGTCCAACGCTCCAGACAGCAACACTTGTAGTCTGTCATGTGAACGAACACATGCTGCGCTGTCGTCTAGGCCCAGGCTTCCCTGTGAAAAAATGTTGTATTTTAAGTCTTTCTGTAAAAGGTAAAGGTAAAGGAGTCTCATAACCTATAAGGTCATAGGGGAGCAAGGCGTCAGAGACCTCACTTCTCTAGGGCCAGCATATTGAGGGCGGCGCCCATCTCCTCTCCCTCGCTGCTTTACCTTCCTGACCCTAAAGAGGGGGCAGGTACCCATTTACAGCTGGGTGAACTGGGGGAACTGTACTGAAGCCAAGGCGCGCAAACGGTCACCCATCCAACTAACTGGTAACCACGCTCGACGCTGCTTAACTTGGCTGGGGGAAAGCGAGTGCTCCGACCACTGAGCTATCCCGTCCCTTAAGTCTTTCTGTAACCAAACAAAAAAAGGCAGGAGAATGGACCAAGAAGGCAGAGAATAGACAAGAAGGAGGTGACAGGAGGAAAAGGAACAAGGCAGAAACAAAGAGAGGCATAGAAAAGAGGAAATTCCTAGCACAGAATTTCCGGAAGGTGGGGGATACTATTTATACTGACAGACTGCACAAAGGAATCCTTTCCGCGCCACTGACGCTACAGCCGCGTGGTTAGGACCGCTCGACTTCAGTCCTATGGGCCCATGAAGTCGTGGGTTTGAATCTTGACAGTAGCGTCTGAGGAATTAAGGGTGGGGATTTTTTACAATCTCCCAGGTTAAACTTGAAGTGCAGACCCGCCAATGCCTTAATTTCCTTCGTGTGTATATACCCATGCAGAGGATCAAAATTGACATGCACGTTTAAGATCCTGTCGTTCATCTCAGGGGTTGGTGGTTGGGGAAACACGAGCATACCCAGCATACATCCCCAAAGTCAGAATGCAGCTACCTTCATGGTGGGCAAAAACAGTCGCATACGCAAAATCCCATCATTGGTGAACCTCTTTAACGTGCATAATTATTTGATATTCTGCATGTGTGTATACACGGAGGGAATTAAGGCACTGGCATATCTGCACTTGAAGTTGACCTGGAAGATCGAAAAATATACCCATCCTTAGTTCATCACATCCCTCCAAGATTCAAACCCACGACTTAATGGACCGATGTGAGTGAAGTCGAATGGTCTTAACCACTTGGCATATTGTCCATCGTACGTTTGGTAAGCATCCATGAAAAGAAACTAATCATCATGGATGGCACATTCAATAAGCCTGGTAGGAGTTTTGGCTTGGGCCAGTCCCACTATTGGTGCTCCTTTTTTCTACTAGATATCATTATCTCCACCTTTCCTGAGGATCCTTCCGCTAACCTGCCAGGTCTTACTTCCCGCAGAACTGCTATGACCCCCACCCCCCCTCTCCCCCCTGGAGGTGTAGGCAAGGCTTGACTGTCACTTCATTACTCACTAAGGTATTCAATGGATGCACACACACACACACACACACACACACACAGTGTTGGGGGGTGGGGGAGATAGAAGTTCGTTACATACTGACTGGTTTCATGCTCCTCTGTTCTACAAGCTTTGGCCTGTGGTTAGCAGCAAACTGGATTACGTCCCCCTTGTCCGACTAACCTCCCTTGGCCGGCAGTATTTGACCCCTGACCTCATCCCTGGTCCAGTCACTGTGCAAGAGTGGTCAGCAGAGAGCATGGTCACCATTGTCACCATCTTCGCCATCATCGTTACAGCAGAGCTTGTGGTCAGTGAGTGTTAAGAGGGGTTGTGTGCTTGTCAGTTTAGTGGCCCTCACCTCTGTTTTTCCCGCCTGTTTCATCTCATATCTGTCCTTGGCTTCAACAGCCGAAATTCCCATCACCTTGCCAAAGTGTAAACCTGTGTGTGTGTGTGTGTATGTGTGTGTGTGTGTGTGTGTGTGTGTGTGTGGACATTTGATTTTGTTAACATTGTTAATTGTTATTGGCTGTATGTGTAAGAATATGTTGAATGCAAGAGCTTTGATGATAATAATAATAATAATAATGATAATATTATTATTATTATTATTATATGGAATTTATAGAGCGCTATATCTTGCAATTACAAATCAGAGCGTTTCCATTCAATCCGCTCCTACACAAGCAACAACAATGATTCACAATATTCTAACAAATTCAAATGTTACAAGATATAGCGCTATATAAATTCGATTCATCACATCATCATCATCACCACCACCACCATCATCATCATCATCATCATCATTATTATTATTATTATTATTATTACTTTTATTGTTGTTATTATTGTTATTATTGCTGTTGTTGTTGTTTTTTTTATCTTGGGCACATTTTTCTTCCCATTTGAAACTGCCCTCTTTCCCCCCCTCCACCCTCCCCCCCTTTTTTTTCTTTGGTTGGGGGGGGTGGGGGTGGGGGTTAATGTCCTTTTTGTCTGTCATTTCGTATGTCTGTGCTTCTGTCTCAGTTCCTACTCACACACACACACACAAACACTAAGAAGAAGAAGAAGAATACGAAGAAGAAGAATGTACGGGCTTTATAGAGCACTGAACCTTGTAAAGCAACAAATTAAAGCCCTTACATTCAAATCATTTACACACACATACACACACACACACACATGCGCACACACACACACATACACACACACAGACAAAACACTCAACCGTCGCCCCCACCCCCCTTCCTTCTCCCCAACAAACAAAAAACACCACCAACAAAAAACACACGCAAACAATCACAAGAATCAGAAAATGTATTATTACTATTGAAAAATAGAGGGGGAAATGGAAGGAAAAATAAAACGCCACCAAAGTCAATTCCAAAGGAGGTTCGATTTCTTCAGTACGTCACCGGTCACTGCCCTTGTTTGACTGCCCAGCACCCCCCCTCCCCTTCCTCCCCCCCTCTCCCCCTCCCCCCCCCCCTCCTCGCCCTTACCACCTGACCTCACCGACCCGGTCATGTGACCCTAGCCATCCCTTCACGTGAACTCAGTCCTAATCAGTTGACCCCTGAAGAGGCGTGGTCAGTGTAGTCCTGATTCAATCCCAGTAATGACCGTGGTCGTTAAACACAGCGTAAGATCCAGCAACTAATTCCTTAAGGGGGGACAGGGGAGGGGGGAGGAGCAAGGGAGAGAGAGAGAGAGGGGGGGGGGGGGGAGGATGTAGGGAGTGGTTAAGAAGGGAGAGAAAAATTATCATAGACAGAAAGTGGACTATACAGAAGTCATGGGCTCTGCAGACTGGACATAGCGTGAAGTAACCATACTTCTTCTTCTTCGTTGTCATGGTCGTCTTCCAATGCTCAGGCAGCAACTATTGTTGTTTGTCTTATCAGCGGAAAATGTGGCGCCGCTGCCCTTAACCTTCTAGGTTGGCTCCGAGATTCGAACTCATAACCGGTATCCTCACAACCTACAGAAGTCAGAAAACATTTTACCCAATCGGCTAACACGTCCGTTGTGAAAACTATTCAAATGTCAAAACATAATTACATTATGGAAGCTCCTCTAGACGTAGAATTATAAGTACAAACGATTTGAAGCGATTTGTGAAATGTTCAAATGCCAAAGAGATGATAAAGACACCCCAAACCTGCCATGTTCACGCACAGGGGGTGGGTGGGGGGGGGGGGGGGGGGGAGAGAAACCACTAATAATAAGAAACAATGCATACAAAGAAAGACAGCCACACCCCCCACCCCCACCCCCACACCCCAAAGCAACTGTCCTTATTCTTCAACAGTAACCCCTTGGTAGTGTCAGTGGAGCCACCAAGACAAAAGTGATGGCTTGCGGGGTGGGGTGGGGTGGGGCAACAAAAGGATGTTCCAGTCATCCTGACTGACACTCTGACAGTCTATGGGGCTGAAAACGATACGTCAGCTTACCGCTTTTTTCCCCCCCCCCAGAACGTAGAATAAAAACACGAGCCAAAAGAACCAACACGCTTTAAGAGCGACAAAGATTCCCCGAGCTTCTTAGATTAATAAGAAGCCACGACTGGTTGATGACATGTCTTCAGAAAGAAGATGTAATTTCATAAGACTGTGATCAGGATGACAATGGCAGGTAAAGGAGGAGGGGGTGGGGGTGGGGGGCGAGGGTTTAGGCTAAGTAAGCATAGACATTAATTAATGAATGACAGACCTGTCATTTTCTCTAGCTGCCAAAAGCAGATAGCGCCTTTTAAAAGTCTGCTCCATTCCTGGTGCTGTATATACAAGCAGCTGATGTGGTCTCTGACAGGGTCTACTCTCATCAGAGCCTTTAGCAGCATACGAGGAGTAAAATACTGCTTAACATAACATACACACACGTCCATGCACAGATGGTTAAGGACAATGGATGGAGTGGGAGACTGTCATTCAAGACCATTGTGCACAAAATTTAATCAGAACCTAAGAGACTTGTCTTTCCTCAACATTCTGCTTTTAGCATACCAAGAATGTACTCTCCACGGAAGGTGGAAAATCTTCTGAAGTCGGAGTATGGCCACCTATAAAGGCGAAGTATTCGTAAACAACCATACAGGCAAACTTCTCATCCAGTGTGCACTTAGGATCACCCGGGTATTCCTAGGCCTGGTGGAAAGTAAGTGTGTGGTGTGGGTGACCCTCCAGGGTGCTGTGCTGTGGAATCAGTCACATTGATTTCTTGATGGGGGACGGGACAGCCTGGTGGTTAGAGTGATGTATTCGTGATCTGCCGACCCCGCCGGGTTCGAATCTCGTTCAAGAGGAGTTTTTCTCTGGAGTTAATATCAGTGCCGACTCCACTCTCCCCCCAAAGGTCCTTCGGATGAGACTATAAACCGACGTCCCAAGTGCGAACACACGCAGAGCATCTTACGCATACGTTAAAACCCGTTCCGCATTTTTGGAAGAGTAGGCCATTGTGTGCCGGTGGGAACAGATGACAACATTTACAAAACTGCATACACACGGGGACTGGATGGAAAAAATAGTAGCTGAGTGCTTACTCCACTCTCCTCGAAATAAAAGAATAAAATAAAATAAAATAAAATATATAAAAAAATAAAATAAATGATCAGTAATATGCATGCCATGTTCAACGTCAAAGAGGCTGATGCAGTTCTGACCAGGGTGACCTGATTTCCCCCCCCCCCCCACCCACCCCCTACAGCTCCCACCTTCATCAATGGCCAGAGTTCGCGTACGCCACCGTTTTTAACCCACCATCAAGGTAGCCGCATTCCGACTTCGGAGATGTGTGTTTGTACTTTAAAATGTTTGTTATAATTTTGCACCCTTTTTTGTGTGGTAATCTGGGGATGATAAATTAAGCGGAATGGCTGGCGTCCTCAGCACAGCCTGGTTTATCAACCTTAAGGAATGAAATAATTCAGGTGTTGTGTCATTAAGTTAATGGTGCTGTGTTTCCAGAAGGACAGAGATAGATATTTGAAGGTTTTAGGAGGTGTTGGTTTTGAATTGGAAGTGAAAGTGACTGGAGCCACTGAAACTGAATGAGGCGACAGACAGCCCTAATTGGCTTTCGTGGTCGGTAGAGCTGTAAACACCGGATCTTTTGGCCAGAGAAGATCTCCAATGAAGACCTACTACGGAGATGTAGGCAAGAGGACTTGGGAACCATCATCACCAGACGACGGTGGAAGTGGATTGGGCACATCCTCCGAAGAGACCCACAGTCAATCACAAGAACAGCATTGCACTGGACCCCAGAAGGAAGGAGAAAGAAAGGAAGACCAAAAGCAACGTGGAGGAGGATGACTGTAGAAAGTGAGATGAAGGCCATGCAGCACTCTTGGGGATCAGTGACTAGGTTAGCCCAGGATATAGGCAGGAGTGGAAGCGCTTTGTTGCTGCCCTACACACCGCTGGGTGTAATGGTTATGATGATGATGATGATGAGAGCTGTAAACAACATGGAATGGACTAAGGAGATGATGTCTAAACACGAGGCCAGTGTGCAGTCCTGTTGGGTTCTTTGTGTGTGTGTGTGTTGTGTGTGTGTGTGTGTGTGTGTGTGTGTGTGTGTGTGTGTGTGTGTGTGTGTGTGTGTGGTATATTTGTTGTTGTTGTCTTTAATCTGTCCTGTTCCTGCAGACGCCATCATGGCTTGCATTTCCGAAAAGCAGAACGATTTTTAACGTGTGAGCAAGATGTTCTGCCTTCGTTCGCACGCAGGACTCTCAGTTTCTAGTCTTATCCCAAGGTATTTCCCCAGGAGTGGAGTGGGCACTGATGTTGACTCCTGGGTAGGGAAAAATCCCTTCAAATGGGCGCTGCGACGGTGGGTCGAACCCAGGCCATCAGATGAGGAGCTCAGCGCTCTAACCTCTAGGATATTCCACCTTCTGACTGTGGGAGTGATCACTCCATTTTGTGTTGACGTGTTGGGCCACCATCTGCTGCTGTGTGGACACGTGGAAAGAAATGAGCACAAAGAAGCGGTTTTGTTGTTGTTGTTGTGCGTTCCCCAGCTTTACACTCTGGGGGTCACCCAGAACTCTGACTCACTCATCCCACCTGGGAATCACTGTGAGATAGGAAGCACACCGGATGGAAGTTTGCGTGTATGACTATTTTCAAGTACCTCGCCAAATAGGCAGCCATACTCCGACTTCAGAGGATAGAAGCGGTTTTGTATGAAACGTTTCATAGCGCATTTGTTTATACACACTCGCACACACACACACACACACATTTGCACGCGCACACACACACACACACAAAACATATATGTATATATATATATATATATATAATATATATATATATATATAATATATATATATATAAATATATATATATATATCACGCTTTTAAATCCGGCCTCAAGACACATTTATTTCAAACCTAAGATTCTCCCTTCTTGTTCCATCTTATTTTTGTCCCTACCCTCAACAGCCAAAACCCCCATCACTCTGCCCGAGAGTATAACCTTTATGGTATGTGCGTGCGTGTGCGTGCGTGCGTGCGTGCATATGTGTGTAGACATTTGAGTTTGTGGAGACTATTGATTGTCACTGGTTCCATGTGAATGAGTGGGATGAATGAAAGCGCTTTGATTTGTTTTTGCAAAATATGGCATTTTCTGCCTTCTTTTCAGACAAAGTTCGAAACATACGCTCCAGACTTGATCAAACTCAATTCCAGCCTGCGCCTCCTGACCCCCAGTTCACTGGCACTCCTCTCTTTTCCTTCCATCCCACAAGTGAAAAAGAAATCATGACAATTCTGAAGGAAATGACTATAAAATCATGCGACCTTGATCCCATACCTGCTCCTGTTTTCTCACAATGCCTTCCACAACTTGTGCCTATTATCACTAAAATAGTAAACTCATCTCTTCAGTCAGGAAATTTTCCATCAGCTCTTAAAACAGCAATAGTCACACCTCTACTGAAAAAGCACGACCTCGATCCCAACATTCTGAAGAATTATAGGCCTGTCTCAAACTTACCCTTTGTCTCTAAAGTACTAGAAAAAGTTGTTCTCAACAGCTCAACAGTCACCTTCATTCCAATGATCTCCTTCCCACTTTTCAGTCTGCCTATCGCCCCAACCACAGCACCGAAACCACCCTAGTCCATACTTTAGATACACTTCTACTTGCTTCTGATGCAGGAAAAATCTCCATCCTCACTCTTCTTGACTTATCTGCAGCCTTTGATACCATAGATCACTCAATTCTTCTTTCTCGCCTCCAAAATACGTTTGGTATTAATGGCACATCCCTCACCTGGTTTACTTCATACCTCACAGACCGGTTCCAGAAAGTTATTGTAAACAAAATTCAATCAAAACCTGTCAAAAATGGAATGTGGAGTCCCGCAGGGATCAGTCCTGGGCCCTGTTCTCTTTACTCTCTACACTGCTCCACTCTCACATATAATAAACAACCACCCTATTGATCATCATTTCTACGCCGATGATACTCAGCTTCAGTGCAGCGATACTGTTGAAAACTTGCCTTCCCTCCTGACAAATATGTCCTACTGCCTTCAAGACATTCAAAACTGGATGACTCAGAACAAGTTACAACTTAATGCTGATAAAACCGAAGCCATGCTCATAGGGACCCAACATAAACTTTCCTCTATCACAAAAACTTCAATAGAATTCGGCAATACGTCAGTTCCTTTGTCCAACTCTGTGAAGTATTTAGGAGTAGTTCTTGACAACACACTCTCTATGAAAAAATTCATCACCCAGACCTGCCAGTCTTGCTACTATCAATTACGGCGCATAAGCGCGATTCGCAAGTATCTGTCCACTGATGCAACTTCCAAGCTTGTCACATCTCTCATTCTTTCACGTTTAGACTACTGTAATTCTCTTTTGGCTGGCCTACCAGCATCATCTATCCACTCTCTTCAACACATACAAAACTCTGCAGCTCGACTGGTCCTAAGAAAGAAAAAATCTGAACACATCACTCCTCTTCTGCGATCTCTTCACTGGTTGCCTGTCTCACAAAGACTGGAGTATAAAATCAATACCCTCTGTTTCAAATGTCTCCACAAATCTGCACCCTCTATCTCTGTAACTGTCTTCACCTGTACACTCCATCCCGTTCCCTTCGTTCAGCCGCAGATACTTTGTGCTTTCGAACACCCAGATTCAAACAAACCACTGTTGGCCGTCGCTCCTTCTCTGTTTCTGGTCCATCCACCTGGAATGACCTCCCTCTTTCACTTCGTCAAAAGCCTTCACTTGATTCCTTCAAATCCAGCCTCAAAACACACTTATTTCCTACCTGAGACTTTCCCCCCACATATCTGTCCCTAATTTTCAACAGCATCTTTCACCTTCTAAGTGTTGTTCCGTGTGTGTGTGTGTGTGTGTGCGTGCGTGTGCGTGCGTGTGCGTGCGTAGTGCGCGCGCATGGATTTGAAATCTGTTGCTCATTATGTTTAAGGAGAGTTGCATGCCTGTAAATGATTGAGTGCAAGCGCTTCGATTTTTTTGTTTTTTACAAGATTCAGCGCTATATAAATTCCATATATTATTATTATTATTATTATTATTATATATATATATATATATATATAATTATAGAGAGAGTTTATTTTAATTCTTTTTAATAATTTATTTAATCGTTTTATTTTGAGGATAATGGAATAAGCACTCATGTGCAGTTTTTTTAACCTAGTCCCCGTGTGTATGCAGTTTTGTAAATTTTGTCATCCGTTCCCAGCGACACACATTGGCCTACTCTTCCGAAAAGCGGAACGGGTTTAACGTGTGCGGGAGATGTTCTGCGTGCGTTCGCACACGGGACCTCGGCTTATCGTGTCATCGAGGGACTTTTGGGGAGAGTGGAGTCGGCACTGATTTTAACAGCGGAGGAAAAACCCTCTTGAACAAGATTCGAACCCGGGTCAGCAGATCACGAATACATCACTCTAACCACCAGGCTATCCCATCAGGTTCATTTGCTTAGAAATGACACGTGTCTATGTTCCTTTTTGTGAACAATCAGAACGCCTTTCTTGTTTTTATATATCAGTTAGAAGCAAAACAAGCTAAACTGCCCCCCCCCCCCCCCCCCCCCAAAAAAAAGGAACCGAAAACCAACAATAAAAACAATCCCCACAATTTTTTTTTAAAAAACAACCCAAAACCTTTTTTTTTTAAAAAGTGCCTTGTGCTTCTTTCTTCTACGCACTCACCTTGATTTATTTTTCTTTTAAACCCATTCCCCCCATTTACCCCCCCCCCCCCCCTCCCCCCCCCCCCAAACCCTGATTTGCTTTCCGAATTTGCAGGTGTCCTGTAGTGTCAAGACTTCAAGCACTCTTTTCTTTTGAACATCCCCATCCCCCACCCCCACCACCACCACCCCATCCCACCTCAACCCTCCCCCCTCCCCCACCCTCACACACACACACACACACACACCAACCACTCTACCCCCCAAACCTTCCCTTACTCCTCCCCTCCTCCCCCCACCTCCCCCAGGGGCAGCAACTCTTCTTTCTCCATTGTTGTCGTCGCCAAAGAGCGGGTAATCCCGTTAGCTGCTTTTCAAAAGGCTACTTGCCACGCTGAGTGCCACGCGACTGTCCCTTCACTGCGCATGCCCCGACACGTGGACTGGGGACTGTGGCGCGTGCCGTCACAAACTGACGTCGTGTCATGGCGGCTGCACGCGCAAGGGGGGAGTGAGTGGGTTGGGGGTAGGGGGACTTTTTTTTTAAATTTTCCAACAAGGCAGGTGTGCTTTGCCTTGCCTACTAGCCAGCTTGGAGAAAGAAAGAGGGTAGGGGAAAAATAAACGGGTAGCTGGGTAGCTGGGGCTGTTAACTTTTTTGCCCTGTCTCTCTGTGTGTCTTGTGTCTAGGTTTCGTTTGATTTGAGAGTTGAAGTAGAGACTATGAAATTTTAGAATGGGGGGGGGGGGGGGGGGGGGGGGAGTAGGGTGGATGAATTGCATGGAGGTGTTGGTTTGGGTTTGGGGTTTTTTTTAAGGGGGTTATTGTAGAAAATGTGTTGTGTTGTTGTGGTTTGTGTTGTTTGTGTTGGTTGTGGGGGTGTTGTGGTGTGGTGTGTGGTGTGTGTGTTTTGTTGTGTGTGTGTGTGGTGTTGCTGTGGTGGTGGTCTGTTGTGGTGTGTGATGTTTTGTTGTTGTGTTGTGGTGGTGTGTTGTGTGGTGGTTGGTGGTGGTGGTGTGTGTGTACGTGTGTGTTTGTGTGTATGATATACACATTATCATATTGTGCGTAGGGGGAGGGGGGGGGGTAAAAAGTGCAAATGACGCATATACCCAAAGGACTGCTGGTTGAATGGAACTAGAATTGAAGTCATTATTTTCAATTTACAAACAACAACAAAACAAGAACCATTGTCTTCTACTTATGAGATTTTGCCTGTGCGATCGTTTTTGCCCACCACAAAGGTAGCCGTATTTCGACTTCAGGAATGATTACTGAGTATGTCCGTGTTTCCTGTAACCCACCCAGTCCTGACATGACCTACAGGATCTTTAACCTGCATATTATTAATTTTTAATCTTCTGCCTGTGTATATACACGAAGGAAAATAAGGCACTGGCAGGTCTGCACTTGAAGTTGTCGTGGGAGATTGTAAAAAAACAAATCCACTCTTCATTCACCAGACGCCACTGAGATTCAAACCCCCTGATTTCAAGGAACCGTAGGATTGAAGTTGAACGGTTTTAACCACTCGGCTCTAGCGTCCCCAGAAGTGGTTTGGGACATTCTGGCAACCGGCCTGTAAGGCTCCGTGTCTTAGCTGTCGTTTCCAAGTTGAACACTTGCTATGTTCTCAAGGAAAGGGGGAGATATGTAAGAATGTCCAAGTAAAGATGTTCTCATAACCTATGTGGTCGATTGGGAGCGAGATGTCAGTGACCTCAGTTTCTCCAGGGACCAGCATATTGAGGGCGGTGGCGCCCATCTCCTCTCCCTCGCTGCTTTACCTTCCCTGACCCTTAAGAGGACAGGTACACATTTACAGCTGGGTGAACTGGGGAACTGTGCTGAGGCCAAGGTGCTCAAGCAATAACCCCATCTACTCGGTAACCACGCTCTATGCTGCTTAAACTTAGCTGGGGGGAAAGCGAGTGCTCTAACCACTGAGCTATCCTGTCCCTTTACCCCTTTAAGAAAAATACCATAATTATCATATTCATTGTGTTCTCAAAAGCAAACGAAAGGACTTCTATGTCAAGAAAGTGTTTTGAATAAGTCATCAACATGGGGCTTGGGGTGGCTGACAATTAGTAATTACAAAGAGAAAACGGAGCATGATCGGAGCTCTAAAATTAATATTTCCAATGATCCATGTACTTGCGCATGTTCTGGGAAGTTGGGGGAGGGGAGGGGGGAGAGGGGAGTGGTGCTTGATATTAATTGCAGCATAACCGTTCCATGTGCAAGTTAAGAGCTGCTGTTTCACAGATGACGTTTTGGCGATGGTTGATACTTGACAAAGAATTTTTGTGGTCCTCTGGGTCTGTCTGTCTGCCTGCCTGTCGTGCTCTCTCTCTCTCTCTCTCTCTCTCTCTCTCTCTCTCTCTCTCTCTCTCTCTCTCTCTCTCTCTCCAAAATTTGTTCATATGTTTTGTATCTTTATAACTGTGCAATGTTAAAAAACTGAAGAAAAAGGTTTGAAAAAAAGAGACATTTCCATGGGAAATCTGGTGAAGCAGTCTTTGGGTGAGTGAAAGGTGATGATGACGTGAGTGTTGCTAGGTTGTTTGTGCTGGAAAAAGAAGATGAAACCTTTGGTTTTGCAATCTTGATTATTAAACCTTTTGTTTAATGTTGACAATCTGACGGAGCTCAAAGTTCATGTTTTCATCTTTGTATTGAAAGACAGCCATACGCATGCGCTCCTATCATTCAATCGTTTGCATGCAGCAATTGAAAAGAAAATAATAAAACAGTAAAACAATGTGTGGCATCAAGTGTTAAACACTGACAAAGTGAGAGAAAAAGCAGGTGACATACCCTGACAGGCAGACCAAACAGACAGACTGTCAGGAAGGGAAGGGTCAGCAGACCTCAGTGTGGACCTGACAGGTTTCCCACATGAAAAGTTCGTTACAGCCCATAATTCATCACTTGATGCCTCATAAAGGCTGCTCAACACTGCAAATCTGAAATGCAAATCCTTTCTTGTTCATCTTCTTTTTTTAATTCTGCATGCACTTTCTAACCTTGGCCTCTCCCTCTCCCTCCCTCCCTCTCTCTCTCTCTCTCTCCTCTCTCTCTCTCTTCTCTCTCTCCTCTCTCTCTCCTCTCTTCTCTCTCTCTTCTGCCGCATCTTTTTCATTTTTGTTTCCTCCTCCCTCTCTCTACTCCATTCTCGATCTGTCTCACCTCACTCTAACTCTACAGCCCATTCCTCTCTCCCGGTACTCTCAATCTCCCTCTCTCTCCTCTGTATTGAAGGTGTAGCAGCATCTGATTTGCCCTTCGGGACACACCTGAACCACAACCTCGCGAAGGACTAGTTAGGAAAGAATGAAACAGGGCTTCAGTTAGCAAAATCGGACATGTGAGGAAAACCCATCAGAAGCAACTTGTATATCGACATGTACCAAACTATGATGGTTGGACCGGTTCGCGTCACTTCTGACCCGACATTGGCTTCTTCCTTCTCCTTCAACTCTCCACGCTGCTAAGGAAAGTTTGTGGAGCATTAAGATTCATCTTTGTGCAATCAAGGTGAGAGGCTGATGGTTTGCATTTGTCAGGGTTTCTTTCTCTCTAAAAAGCAGACCATCTTTTGCTGGGGTGTGTTTCGGGACAGGTGATATCCCTCAGGGTGTGCATGATGATTGCCCCTGTCTTAAAGTCTGTCGTCGTTTTCACGTTGAAAAGTGACTTGTTTGTCTAACTTTAAAATGATCTGTCTTGGACAAATGCTGGGTTTTTATCCTTTCTCATCAGTTGGGTGTGTGTGTGTGTGTGTTGTGTGTGTGTGTGTGTGTGTGTGTGTGTGTGTGTGTGTGGTGTGTGTGTGTGTGTGTGTGTGTGTGTGTGTGTGTGTGTGTGAGGGGGAGGGGGGTTCTATGGAGCTGCAACACACACGACACTTTTAATGAAAAACTAACATTGTTAAAACCATCCTAGAAACTTAAAGTTTGACTTGCAACTTATATACACAAAGTACACATTATGATACCAATCTATTTCACAGGTGAAAACTTTCACAGGATAATAATATTGGACTGGCACAGTGAGGGGTCGTTTCCAGAAATTGTATTGTTTGATAGATTTTACCAGACTACTTATTTTTCCCTATGAAAGTTTGTTTTTTTCAGATCACAATCTTTTCCCCTTTGACTTTATTCATTTATTTACTTTGGGTTTTTTTCAGATCACAATCTTTTCCCCTCTGACTTTATTCATTTATTTATCTTTGTTTTTTTCAGATCACAATCTTTTCCCCTCTGACTTTATTCATTTATTTATCTATACCACTTTAAGTCACGGCAGATTTCTCTGCGTGAAATTCGGGCTGCTCTCCCCGGGGTAGAGCGCATCATCACAAAAGCAGCGCCACCCATTTTTTTTTCTTTTTCCTGTCGGCAACTGTATTTGTTCCCCTATCAGAGAGGCCTTTTTTCTACAGAATTTTGCCAGGGACAACTCTCTTGTTGCCGTGGGTTCTTTTACGTGCGCTAAATAATGTATGTGATAACATACGGGATCGCGGTTTATCATCTCAACCGAAAAGCTAGCACCCAGACCACCACTCATGGTCTAATGGATGGGGGAAAGGTTTCAGATCCAAACGGGACTTTGGCACCGTGATCCCCTACACTACAGGCTACGGACATCTTTTAAACATTTTTTTAATTATTATTCTTTCATCTAGAGGATAATGGAATAAGCACTCATGTGCTTTATTTTAACATCCAGTCCCCGTGTGTATGCACTTTTGTGAACTTTGTCATCCGTTTCCACCGGCACACAATGGCCTACTCTTCCGAAAAGCGGAACGGGTTTAACGTGTGCGGGAGATGTTCTGCGTGCGTTCGCACACACGGGGCCTCGGTTTATAGTCACAGTCATCGGAAGGGCATCAGAATCAGTAGCTAGCTGGGAGTCTTCCAGCAAGGTTTGTTTGCCTGTACTATCACCCTCATCTTCCTCCAGACCCGCCTGCTAGGTATCCATATGTCGTCTTCTAGATTTTTCCAAGAAAAACGTTGAGGGGAATGGGGAGGTTAAGAAGGATAAACAATAAAAATTTGGAAGAAGATATATATATATACAGAAACGAAAAGGGGTAAACTGAAGCACATATGTGCACTTACAGAGAGAGAGACCAGAGAGAGAGAGAGAGAGAGAGATGAGAGAGAGAGAGATGAGGAGAGAGAGAGAGAGAGAGGAGAGAGAGAGAGGCAAAGGCAATTTTATTTTATGAAGGTAATAGATCAAGTTACAAAGACTTTCTTCATCTAGCCCTCAACATGAAAAGGAAAAAAAGAACATGGCAAGAAAAACAAAAGCAAAGGATGCAAATGAATACACACACATGGCTACCATGAGAGAGAGAGAGAGAGAGAGAGAGAAGAGAGAGAGAGAGAGAGAGAGAGGGGAGAGAGAGAGAGAGAGAGACAGACAGACAGACAGACAGACAGGCAGATAGGCAGAGGCAGAGACGGAGAGTTTTCAAAAAAACATAGATTACATTGTTATGTCGAAATTACATTGTAGAAATTGCTTTGTTATGGAGAGAGAGAGAGAGAGAGGAAGAGAGAGAGAGAGAGAGAGAGAGAGAGGAGGAGAGAGAGGAGAGAGAGAGAGAGAGAGAGAGAGCGAGCGCTCACACACACACACACACACACACACACACAGATGCTGCTTTATGGCCATCTTGGCACCCGAAACTGCTCCTGGCAAGTTTTTCACTGTCCCCTGCCTGTCCCCAAACTAGGCCCCCTAGTCCCCCCTCTAGGCTATAGCCTAGCCCACATAGAGCACCCCCACACACCGTGTGCTGCTAGCCTAGCGCGTCGCTGCGCGTGCGGAGTCTGACACGGCGCGTGACACACGGCGTGGACGCTCAATGACACGTGGAAGAGATGCGTACTCTGGGAAGGTAGCCACCGCTTCCACCCGGAATGCCACTGTCGTCGGGTGGCACAGATACTGCCGAGTCTAAGGTGTGACTTGCTGGGGTAGCAGTTGTATCTGTAGAACTTTACCGGGTACTTGTGTGTGTTCCTTTGGGCTCAAAACTGTTTCCACATGATGAATTTTGTGTGTGTGTGTGTGTGTGGGGAGAGCAGTTTTGCTTTCAAAGGGAAGGAACATTAAATTTGCTTGTGGAGACAGTAATGTGAGGTCTGGGTAGCGTACGTTTACCTCAAAACGAAACAAACAAAAAAAATCGAAGTGTCACCACATAGGGGAAACTGAGAGAAATGTGTGTGTGTGTGTGTGTGTGTGTGTGTGTGTGTGTATGTGTCTGTGTGTGTGTGTATGTGTGTCTGTGTGAATGTCAGTTGAAGTAAAACAGTGAAAGATGGTCTTGCAGATGTGATCTCCCCAGCAAAGTGTTCACATGATAATTATAGTCTCTCGATCAAAATAACGCAATATATCTTCTTCATCATTTTTTTTTTCTCCTTCTCCTTTTCCTCATTCTTCTTCTTCTTCTTCTTCTTCTTCTTCTTCTTCTTCTCCTTCTCCTTTTCTCATTCTTCTTCTTCTTCTTCTTCTTCTTCGTCTTCTTCTTCTTCTTCTTCTTCTTCTTCTTCTTCTTCTTCTTCTTCTCTTTTCCTCATTCTTCTTCTTCTTTTTCTTCTTCTTTTTCTTCTTCTTTATCTTCGTCGTCGTCGTCGTCGTTGTCGATCGCTCAGACAGCACCTGTTGTCTTAAGAGCACAAAAAGCGTTGCGCTGCTGTTAAGTGCCTGACAAACCAGGCCCAGCTCTTCCGACTTCGGCGTGGAAGAGAATTGTAATTCTTTGTTAACGTTTCTGGTAAAGAAGGCAGGAGAATGGACAAAGAAGGCCAATAAAACATAAGAAGGAAGTAACTGGAAGAAAAGGAACAAGTCAGAAACAAAGAGAAGGATAGAAAAGAGCGAATTCCTAGCACAGAATTTCCAGAAGGTGGGGATGGTTGTCATACTGACAGGCCCACGGCACCCCCACGGGGGTAGTATAGTTATATAACAACATGCGTGAACAACAGCGTGTAATTATGCCGTTTAGTTGTCTGCTTTCTCTGTTCCTTTTTGGAAATAGATTGGTAACTTACTATAAAACAACAACAACAGCGACAACAATAACAAAACATCACGAACAAAAAACCCCAAAAATGAAAAAGAAAGACACTCGGGAAGAATGGATTGTTCCATAAAGCTTCTGTTGCTCTGTCACCAGTTATCTATAGGAATTGCATAACCAGCAGTAATAATAGACAAACCTCATTACTTCTGTCCAATCTGGTATGTCATGCCTGTCAGTCAAATGAATCAAGACAACTTTTTACACTATATTATGTGTGTGAGTGAGTGAGAGTGAGTGTGTGTGTGTGTGTGTGTGTGTGTGTGTGTGTGTGTGTGTGTGTGTGTGTGTGTGTGTGTGTGTGTGTGTTGTGTGTGTGTGTGTGTATGTATCGTGTGTGTGTGTGTGTGTGTGTGTGTGTGTGTGTGTGTGTGTGTGTGTGTGTGTGTGTGTGTAAACAATAACACCATCGTTTTACAAGGTGATATGACATTTAGCTGATGAACCTTGTGACTGATATCTATTTCATTCTTTCATGTGTATATAACCCATCGATCATTGTCAACAATTACGAACTCCCTAAACACGCAAAATCGATTTTGTGTGTGGGCAAATTGATACACCAGACACACGAAAGCACTGACAATTCAGACAGAAGTTGGCAAGGGAAAGGGATTTTTTTTTACCATAATGTTTAGCCAGGAACAGAAATCATCCCCCTGTGCGGATCCCAGGGGTCTGCCAGTATAAAATGTTTAATAGCATTCCCACCTTCTGGAAATTCTGTGCTAGGAATTCCCTCTTTTCTTTCCTTCTTCTTGTTTCTGCCTTGTCCATTTTTTTCCTGCCACCTCTTTCTTGCCTATTTGTTGCCTTCTTGGTCCTTCGGATGAGACTATAAACCGAGGCCCCGTGTGCGAACGCATGCAGAACATCTTGCGCACACGTTAAATCATGTTCCGCTTTTCGAAAGAGTAGGCCATTGTGTGCCGGTGGGAACAGATGACAAAATTTACAAAACCGCATACACACGGGGACTAGATGTAAAAAAAAAAAAGCACATGAGTGCTTATTCCTTTATAATAATAATAATAATAATAATAATAATAATGTATGGAATTTATATAGAACTGAATCTTGTAAAGCAACAAATCAAAGCGCTCAGATGACTATTTTTTTCGAGGATAATGGAATAAGCACTCATGTGCTTTTTTGTTTTGTTTTCAACTAGTCCCCGTGTGTGTGCGGTTTTGTAAATTTTGTCATCTGTTCCCACCGGCACACAATGGCCTACTCTTTCGAAAAGCGGAACAGGATTTAACGTGTGCGCAAGATGTTCTGCATGCGTTCGCACACAAGGCCTCGGTTTATAGTCTCATCCGAAGGATCAGTTCGATTTTTTTGTCAAACTGGGAAGAAAGGGCGAGGCTGGGAATCCTCGAAAAAAAAATCTGAGCTCTTTGATTTGTTGCATTACAAGATTCAGCGCTATATAAATTCCATACATTATATTATTATTATATATTTATTATTATTATTGTTATTATTATTATTATTATTATTCGGCATTTCTTTTCTCGCAGAGAGACTTAACAGATAACCATTCTCTCCCATGCCGAAGTAGGATGCGCCAGGCAGGAGCTGAAAGGCAGCGCAACGCATTTTCGCTCATAATTACGACAGACAATGATAGTTGCTGTCTGAGCGATCAATGAAGAAGAAGAAGAAGAAGAAGAAGAAGAAATCATGACCTCAAGCTCAGTGGCAGTTATCAACAATGTCAACAGTACTGCCCTCGGCTGTGCTATCAGATGTTTTGAAAGGAACAAAGTTTTCACAGCGAGTACTAGCCGCCATGGCGCAGTGGTTAGCGCCTTGAATTTCGGACTGGAAGGTCGAGGATTCGATTCCCATAAGAGTCATAGGGATTTTTCGGACTCAGGCTGGCTCTTACCCAGAGTGAGTGTGCTGTGGGCTCAGTGGGAAGACTGGGACCACACAGTCGAGCTTCAATCACTTTACCGATGCGAGTTTGAGAGTGTTGCTTAAATTACCTGACCAACACTGCAGGTGTCTGCATCTTTCGGGCCCGGCCGGGATATATTATGGCAGTAAGCGTAGAGTACAACCCTGTCAAGTAGTCTCAAAGCACATGCACCTCCACAGCAGCATCATTACACATTTTCATTGTCATTGATCATCATACAATTTTTTTTAAATGTGCCTGATTCAGTGGTCCTAGCTGCTCTGGTCTCATGGTGACATCAGATTCGGTTTGCCATACACTTCTGTGCTTGTGGTGAGTTTGTGTCGAAGCCTTTGGGGTTGGAGGTTTACGGGGAACGGTTGTTGGAGGGACGTTGTGGTGGTTGCCACCTCGGGTGGGCAACTCACTCAGTCTGGCTCCGCGACTGAGCTAATACTATCGTTAGTAGGGGGCTTAGTAGGTGGTGTCCTGCGTATGTTAGCTCAGAACAGGCACCACTGAACACCACCAAAGTGACCCCACGGCGGTCCGATATTGATAGGCTCCCTGTGGACTTCCAACCATGGGGATGGCTGTGGCAGGGAGATTGGGATGAGCGGCGTGGGAACAACAAGACAGGAACGTCACAGAAGATGAGGCAGCAGAAAAAGTTCTCACAGCTAGTAGGCTAAGATCAGAGCCTATAGCTCGTAAACAAATAAAGCAGCACAAAATAAAACGTTTCTCTTTTGATCTGTAGTAGTTTCATTAGGTATACAGTTATTCATAAAGTAAATTCATTTCTTTCATTAATATTATGGTTACAGTAGTTAGACAGTTTATTAACTCTTTTTTCTGAAGTGTTTGCCTTTTTGTGTCTGATATCACGTAATGTGAATAGATATTAAATTGAAGAACAACAAAATAAAAGAAATATCACTGACCCCATACAGTGCTGCATTAGCTGCTAAGTGTACATTTGGGACAAGATAGCCTGGTGGTTAGAACGTTCCACTAGCAATCTGATTACCCAGGTTCGAGCCATCACTGAGACACCCACTTCAAGGCGATCTTTCTCTGGAGTTAAGATCAATGTCGACTCCACTCCCCTGAAAATCCTTCGGATGAGAATAGATCTCGTGTGCGAACACACAGAGAACACCTTATGCACTCGTTAAAACCCAACCGGTTCTGTCATTCAGAAGAGTAGGCCCATGTGTGCTGGTGGTGGGAACAGATAACAAACTTTACAGAGCTGCATGTTCATGGGGACCGGGTATAGAATAGCATATGAATGCTTATTCACTATCCTTGAAATAAGATTATTTGATTTAAGAAAAATAAACATAGATAAAAGTTGTTAACAGATCAACAGAGTGTCAATTTAATTAAACATGAGAAACAACCATTAATTACTTCAAAGCCGCTAATTCTTATATTCAACAACATTGGGGCCCTGCATTGTTTATCTCATCCCCATGTCAAATGTTTAGAATCACTGATTGCTCAGAACAGGAAGCTGTGGTAGTTTCTGTTTTCCTTGAACGTCATGTCCGGTCTGGAAGAGCACGTGAGTCGGCAGATGTGAGTGCGCATGTCAGTCACGTGCTGGTGAAAACAGAACTTGACACCAGGGAAAGCAATTTTGAGGGTCACTGACGGGCCTTTCCAAGTTATGGATGGTTTTGTGTGTGGTGGCTTCACTGTAGATTGTTTTGTGTGTGGTGGCTTCACTATAGATTGTTTTGTGTGTGGTGGCTTCACTGTGGATTGTTTTGTATGTAATGGGTTCACTGTGGATTGTTTTGTGTCTGGTAGGTTTACTGCGGATTGTTTTGTGTCTGGTAGGTTTATTGTGGATTGTTTTGTGTCTGGTAGGTTTACTATGGATTGTTCTGTGTGTGGTGGGTTCACTGTGTATTGTTTTGTTTGAGGTAGGTTTTGATTGTGTTGTTTGTGTTGGGTTCATTATAGATTGTTTTATTTGTGGTGTGTGCATTATGGATTATTTCATTTGTGGTGGGTTCATTATGGATTTGGTTTTGGTGGGTTCATTATGGATTGCTTTGTTTGTGTGGGTTCACTGTGGGTTGTTTTTGTGTGCGTGGGTTCATATGGTTGTTTTGTTGTGTGGTAGGTTCATTATGGATTGCTTTGTTGGTTGGTTCATTGATGGTTGCTTTTTTGTGTGTGGGTTTCTTGGATTGTTTTGTTGTGTGGTGTGGTCCATTATGGATTGCTTTGTGAGTGGGTTCATTATGGATTGCTTGTTTGTGGTGGGTTCTCTGTGGATTGTTTTGTTGTGTGGGGGTTCATTATGATTGTTGTGTGTAGTGGGTTCATCATGGATTGCTTTAGTTTGTGGTGGGTTCACTGTGGATTGTTTTTGTGTGTCATAGAATGTGGATTCATTATGGATTGTTTTGGTTTTGGTGGGCTCACTGCGGATTGTTTTGTTGTGTAGTGGGTTCACTATGGATTGTTTTGTTTGTGGTGGGTTCACTGTGGATTGTTTTGTTGTATAGTGGATTCACTATGAATTGTTTTGTTTGTGGTGGGTTCACTGCGGATTGTTTTGTTGTGTAGTGGGTTCACTATGGATTGTTTTGTTTGTGGTGGTTTACTGTAGATTGTTTTTTGTGTAATGGGTTCACTGAGGATTGTTTTGTGTGTAGTGGGTTTACTGTGGATTATTTTGTGTGTAGGGAGTTTACTGAGGATTGTTTTGTGTGTTATGGATTTACTTTTTTGTGTTTAATGAGTTCATTATCGATTGTTTTGTGTGTGGTGGGTTCATAATGTTTTGTTTTCTTTGTGGGAGGTTCTTTATGGATTTTTCATTTGTGTTGGGTTCATTATGGATTATTGTATTTGAGTAGCATTTGTTATGAATTGTATTGTTTGTAGTAGGTTAATTTTGGATTGTTTTTGTTTGTGGTGGATTCACTATGAATTGTTTTGATTGCAGTGGGCCCATTATGGATTGTTTTGCTAGTGGAAGGTTCATTGGTGATTCTTTTATTTGTGGAAGGTTTATTAGGGATTGTTTTGTTTGTGGAAGGTTCATTGGTGATTCTTTTATTTGTGGAAGGTTTATTAGGGATTGTTTTGTTTGTGGAAGGTTTATTAGAGATTCTTTTGTTTGCAAAAGGTTCATTAGGGAATCTTTTGTTCGTGGAAGGTTCATTAGAGATTCTTTTGTTTGTGGAAGGTTCATTAGAGATTCTTTTGTTTGTGGAAGGTTCATTAGAGATTCTTTTGTTTGCAAAAGGTTCATTAGGGAATCTTTTGTTTGTGGAAGGCTCATTAGGGATTTTTTTTTTGAAGGTTAATTATGGATTGTTTTGTTTATGGAAGGTTCATTAGGGTGTTTTGTTCGTGGAAGGTTCATTAGGGATTGTTTTGCTTGTGGAAGGTTCATTATAGGTTCTGTTTGTATAGCCTAATCAGTAAAACTGCTACCACTTGTAAAGCTTCTTCTTTCAACCCAGATTTAGCACAACAGACAACAGATTTAGTTTGTGAGAAAAAGAAGTGACATGAAGAAGGTATTGTCATGGTTTGAGCGTAGAAACCGTCACTTAAGAGAATCAGGGCTACTTGTAGATTCTCTTATTTCAGTTGCAATAACAACATCAACAACAACAGCAACAACAACAAGAACAACAAGAGAGCTTAGATTGTGTGAAAAAGGGGGAAGAAAGGTATTGTGCATTTCAGGCAGAAACGTTCAGGTAATAAGATTCCAACTCCACCAGGAGCTATTCATGAGCTTTGAATGTCATTTACGTCCTTGCTACACATGTGCTTTTCCAGTTTAATTGACATGTGTGTGGCAGGCATGTGTGTGTGCGTGTGTGTGTGTGTGTGTGTGTGTGTGTGTAGGAGACAGACACAGACAAAAATAGAAGGAGACACAGACAGAAATAGAAGCAAATTGACAACTAAGAAACGGGAAAAGGAAGAATCCAAATGTCCAAACAAAACATTTGCTTTGCAAGGGCACCCACCATAACCTCCTCTTCAAAGATTTTGAAAAAGAACAAAAAGATGGATCATCCCCCCAAAACCAAAAATTGCCAGCCTTTTCTCATTGCATCATTGTGCCTCTGTATCATGCCAGTTGTTCTTTAAACTGGGTGAATACGTCTTTAAACTGACAGACATGTCATTGTATGACAAACGGTCAGAACCTTTCCCTATGGGACAGAAATCCTGGCTCTTTTGCCTTCTTTTCACCCCCAGTCCATTGTTGAAGACCACGTGATACGGCAGATGTGAGTGCGCATGTCAGTCACGTGTCGGTCACGTGCACGGGGTGATGAATGCTGGGAAAGCAAAGGCTGGGCGATGATGTAGTGTGTGCAGTTGCTCCACCCACCTAGATGGTTGTACAGTTAGTTTTTGGTCAGGTCTGGGTTTCAGTGTGATGAGGGATCATGGGCGTTGCTGAAAACCTAGGTGATCAAGTTCTTGTTGTTGTAGTTATACTATTTTGGGGTTTTGTTTTGTTTGTGTTCTTGTTGGTGTTGTTTTGGTGTACAATATTCTAGTTACTCTGATTGTTTTTGTCTTTAAAACGGCCAATAACAACTACAACAAAGACTTCTTTACATATTTTTAGCCCTGTGATTAGAGCATTGATCCGAGGCCCCAGTTCAAACTGCCATTAAGGCATCCATTCCAGGGATTCTTTCCCAGGAGTTTACATCAGTACCGACTCCACTCCCCCAAAAGCTATTCAAATGTGACCATCAACCAAGGCTCAATCTGAAGACCCACGCAGAACATCTGTGCACATATCAAACCCATTCTGGCTTTAAGAAGAGTAGACCAATGAATGTCGGTAGGAAAGGATGACAGCATACATAAGAAATGCATCCACATAGGTGCTATGTTTCGCACCATTCCTTTAGTCCGAATGCAGCTACCTTAATCGTGGGTTAAAAAAAAAAGCCACATATGTAAAATCTTCTTTAATCCCATTTGCAAAAATTGGCGAATCTCAGAGCTCTAGCCCAAGAAGAACGTAACAAAAAATGTGGCCCCACCTTCAACAGAGGTGTTGACTGTGGTGTCACAGGTCGTGAATGTGAACCCATCTTGCACCTATGTGTGTTTGCTTGCCTGTGTCACAGTCAATCCTAATGCACACACAGTAAAACCGCTTTCCCCCATTGCAGCTGATCCCATCTTCCACCGCCTGTGTGCCTGGCCTCAGCAAATTTGTTCTGAAGGGCTGGGATCAGCCCAGTCACCATAGTCTAGCTAAGCCCAGCCCCAACTGCATCCCTCTGCCCTTCTCTCGCCTCCCCCAAGCCAGAGGGCGCCAGTATGTGCACGTGTGGCACGTGCCACGCCGAATGACGCTGTCGTGCACGTGCAAGCCTTGAACTGCTTGAGTGAGTGTGGAGAGTTGGAAGTGAGCCGCGAGCTGGCGGAGGAGAGAGGAGTCGTAGCGTGGGTCTAATTAAAGGCCACTTTCCGTCCATAGAAAGCGGGCAGGACGGGATGGGGGAAGAACAACATCCGATCACTGTTGAGCTGGGCACCTAGGCAGGGCCTGGCTTCGACCTCAGCCGCAGATGTCGCTCTCTGATTGGTTGTTCCAACACAGTGCCCCATTGTGTGGCCATTGTGTTTAGTCAGTAATCCCAGCTCCCTTGATGTTGGCACAGATAGATCTGTGACGCCACAGCTCTGATTCAGGGATTAGCTGGTCCCTGTGAAGGTGTGGTCATTGACAGTGATTGTCGCTTCACTTTGTTAAAAGGATTCCCCACAGATCTGTAGTACTGCCTTCTTCATCGTCCTTTTGTATTAATTTGATGGGATCTGGTTTAACAAATTTATGATGTGGTAAACGTTCCATTATCTCTGTTTTCTTCTTTTGGCTAGTGTTAGCACATCCCCAGCTTTTTACCTTTAGATTCTAATACCTGACCTTCCCTGTTTATTTCTGCATGTGGTGAATCGGTACCATTTTTATTTTATAAAGGGAAATGAAACATTCTTTTAGACATAACACCACATAATGCCTCAATTTCAATCTAAATCAGTAGACTGATGCCATATAAATATCTCTCTTAACTGCTTTCACCAAGTGTAGCATGGTTATTCTCATGCCAGAGGATTGTTTACTGACTATAGTTGAGCTTTCAATATTATGCAGCCTCATATTGTTAACAAAATTCTTTCAAAATTTGACTGTCAACTTAATGGTTGGCTGATTGATTTTTTAACCATCAGACCTCAGCGTGTTTTTGCCAACAAAATATTTTCTCAGTTAGATTGTCATGCACTGGTTCTCCACAATGCTGCATTCTTTCTCCACTTCTATACATTACATACACAGATGATTGCAGAAGCAGCTATTCTTCTTCTCTTGTTTGCTTTACACTGTCAGTTGTGTCTGGGGAAAATAATGGCATGTCCTTTCCAGCTCCTCTCTAGTCCATACAGCAGCTATGAACAGTTCTTTGTTGTGAAATTTGTGGACGACAGTGCTCTTTTGTCCCTTTTACTCGGATCAATCCAAGACCATGGTCCAGCCCTTCCTGAGTTCGTCCAGTGGTGTGATGAAGCCTATCTGGAAGTAAATGTTTCTTTAGCGAAAAATCTTCCTCTCCATTTCAGAAGATTGGGGTGACAACCCGGACATGACCTCTGTGGTCAGTGGGGCTATAAATAACAGGATTGGATTGGATTGGATAAGCACACTTCTCTTATTATTGTATATAATCAAGAAGTTTAAAACGTGTCGAACTATAAGTATCTGGGAACTGTTTTGACCACAAGTTAAACTGGGACGTTAACACTGACGCTATTGTCAAAAAGGGACAACAACAAGTGTATTTTCGAAGGAAACTGAACTCATTTTTGTTGACAAATAGATAATGTCTTTGTTTTAAAAGTCTTTCATGATGTACTAAGCTTTGCTTTCATCTGTTGGTACAATAACCTTGGTTTTAAGAACAAGAATGGTCCTGGGAGAATTGTGAGAATCTGCTGGGGAAAAAAAGAGATCGCAGGTCGTTTTGCAGTCAGCAGGTTGTAAGCAAAGTGACTGCCATTTTGTCAATCTTTCCCATGCTTTGTTTTCAGAATTCAGTTGTTTGCCTTCAGAACGACGTTTTCAGTACCCCAACACCAAAACAAACAGAAAAAAATTATTTGTGCCAGTAGCCACTCAAATGTTAAATTCACAATAACACTGATTACCCAGTTTCACATTTCTTTGAAATGTTTCTCTGACTGTTACTCAGCCTTTGCATTTATTTTCATTTATTCTTTTATTTCGAGGTTAATGGAATAAGCACCCATGTGCTTTTACTTTTACATCCAGTTTCCCTGTGTATGCAGTTTGTAACATTTGTCATCCGTTCCCACAGGCACATAATGGCCTACTCTTTCGAAAGCGGAACAGGTTTTAACGTGTGCCAAGATATTCTGCATGAGTGCATGGCATGCATGAGTGTGTGAGTGCGCGCGCGCGTGTGCGAGAACGTGTGCCCCTGTGTATATGCACACATACACACGTTTGGTGTTGTTTTCTAACATTATGTCATGTTAAGCACATAGATGGCACCTGAAACCATTTTAGATGTCTTGCTAGGCATCAATGCATAGTGTTGATCCCCAGCTTAAGACAAGCAGGTGCCCCTGGTAAAGCCCATACAACAAGTTCTAAAAATGTTATTACAATACTCCCTAGACAGAGACTAAGGGTGTGTGTACAAACAGCGGCAAGAGAAAGTTCTACATGTTACAAGTGATGAAATACCATTGTCAGGTTTGTTGTTAATACATATTGTACGGCCAGATTCCTAGTCAGCCAACACCTTGCTATAAGTCTTAACATGTAATAACAATTGTAAAAGGTATAGGTAGTAACGGTGTTCCCATAACCTATGTGGTCGTCAGAGACCTCAACTTCTCTAGGGGCCAGCATATTGAGGGCGTTGCCCATCTCCTCTCCCTCGCTGCTTTACCTTCCCTGACCCTAAAGAGGGCAGGTACCCATTTACAGCTGGGTGAACAAGGGGACTGTACTGAATCCAAAGCGGCAAAAGGTCCCCATCCACTTGGTAGCCACGCTTGAGTGGTCTGACCACTGAGCTATAATTATAAGTAGTGATGAACAGGAACAAAAATAAACCAACAAAAGTACAAAATAGCATAGTGGAAGATATTTTTTTTTCTTTCTTTTATTCGTTCATTTCAAGAATAGCAGAATCACCACTCATGTGCTTTTTTTGCATCCAGTCCCCTTCGTGTGCATCAGTTTCGGAAATTTTTTGTCATCCGTTCCCACTGGCACACATAGCTACTCTTCCAAAAGGCGGCACAAGTTTTAACATGTGGCAAGATTTGCGTGCAATCGATATAAGCACACGTGCAAGTGTGACACACTGCCCAGGAATGGGAAAGGCCACAGAAACTCGGTCATTTATTTAAAACCCATGGCATGATGTCATGTCACGTCACACTCACTCAACAGTTCAGGGATCGATTTGTGGAGAGGAAATTCCCCACTAGGAGGCCCTGCGAGAGCTCGAGCCAATCCTGTCCTGACAGAGACTGTCCCATCACCTGGCAGTCAAGCCTGCCATGCCGTTCATCGATTTATGGCACTATGACTTGGTGCCAGGCCTGGTTCATCATTCATTTGGTTTCTTTGTGCTCTTCCAGCTATGAACCTTCTCTGGACCCTGGGTGTGCTGGGTTCAGTCACACTGACAAAACAATACTGACGTCACATTCGGGAGGATTTGTTCTAATCTAACCTGGTTTAGCTTCAGCTTTAGAAAAATGCCAAGCGGAAGTTGGGTGCTACTGGGCCTGACTTGTCAGGTGCTTAACGGCAGCGCAACGTTTTTTCTGTTCGTTTGACATACAGCAGTAGCTGTTGTCTTAGCACTGGATGATGATGATGATGATGATGATGATGATGATGATGAAGAAGAAGAAGAAGAAGAAGAAGAAGAAGAAGTAGAAAAAGAAGAAGAAAGATGTGATAGCAAGCTTATGCACAGATGGTGGTAAATCCCATACGCCAAATCTCACTGTTAGTGAACTTCAGAATTCTAGCTGAGGAAAGCTTCCGTTTGTTGCTTTACAAGATTCAGCACTATACTTATAGATCCCATACCATTGTTGTTATTATTATTATTATTATTATTATTATTATCAGTATCGTTATCGTTATCATTATTATTATTGTTGTTATTATTATTATTCCGTTTTTGTTGTTGTTGCTATGTATACTATGATTAACAGTAGTAGTAGTAGTAGTAGTAGTAGTAGTAGTCCATAACTGAAGGCTACATCTGATCCAAACACAACCTAGGAACGCTGATGTCACCATCCCCTTTCACCCATCCCAAAGACTGCTTCACCAAATTCCCCATGGACAAGTCTGTGGCAAGCATCAACCGTCGCCAAAAATTAGTGTCGTCTGTAGAACAGCCAGCCCTTAACTTGCACGTGGAACCGTTATGCTGCAATTAGCATCAAGCACCACTCCCCCCCCCCCCTCCTATCCCCCTCCCTCCCCCCCCCCCCCTCCCCCATCACACACACTTCCCAGAACAGGCACATGCACATGGATTGTTGGGAATTTTACGTGCTCTGATCATTGCTCCCTACTCTCTTTGTCACCACAGGATCCATGTTCATTATTTTTTTCCCTGTGGTGGTGGGGTTGGGGGGATAGAGAAAGGGGGGGGGGGGGTCTGCCAGTATAAAATAGTGTCCCCACCTTCTTGGAAGTTCTGTGCCAGTAGCTCCCTCTTTTCTATCCCTCTCTTTGTTTTCTGCCTCGTTCCTTTTCTTCCTGTCACCTCCTGCTTGTCTATTTTCTGCCTTGCTCGATTCTCTTGCCTTCTCTCTCTCTCTCTGTCTCTCTCTCTGTCTCTGTCTCTCTCTCTGTCTCTCTCTCTCTCTCTCTCTCTCTCTCTCTCTCTCTCTCTCTCTCTCTCTCTCTCTCTCTCCAGAAAGACTTAAAAGATAACAGTTCTCTCTCACCCTGAAGTCTCATGGGCTTGGCCTGACTTGTCTGTCAGGCAGTGCAAGGTAGTTTTGCTCATACAACCGACAACAATGGCTGCTGTCTGAACATGGAAGGAGGAGGAGAAGAAGAAGAAGAAGAAGAAGAAGAAGAAGAAGAAGAGGGAGGAGGAGAAGAAGGAGGAGGAAGAGAGAAAAAGAAGAAGAAGAAGGAAAAGAAAAGAAGGAGGAGGAGGAAGGAAAGAAGAAGAAGAAGAAGAAGAAGAAGAAGAAGAAGAAGAAGAGAAGGAGGAGGAGAAAAGGAGGAGGAGGAGGAAGAAGGAAAAGAAAAGAAGAAGGAGGAGAGGGGAAAAGAAGAAGAAGAAGGAAGAAGAAGAAGAAGAAGAAGAAGAAGAAGAAGAAGAAGAAGAAGAAGAAGAAGAAGAAGAAACTACTCTCCTTCGACTTATCCCCATGCACACCCAAACAACATACACTTTAATATGAGGAGCTAGGCTTCCAAAGACAGATGCGGGGGCGTGTGTCTGTCCTTTAATCTTTCCATCATAGATCACGCTTATTTTTGTGAAAGGAAGGAGGGGGGGATATTTGAACACTACACATCTTCTTCAGCCTAGTCAGGTTTTCAGTTCTTCCCTGGGCAAGCCCTGATGAACTGGGTAGGCGTCACTTGTCTGGGCAGTGTTGAATGGCCCTCCCTGCCTCGCCGCCATGCCAGACGCGCCACGTGACTGGTCACGTGCGGCACTCTGGGAAGGGAGTGGGGCGTAGCCAATTACCTCTCTCACGTGACCTGATAGCGTGTGCTGATTGCTGGAACACCTGGCCTGGGAGAAAACGGGAGAGGATACTGTGTGTAGTTGTTGTTGTTGTTGTTGTTGTTGTTGTTGTTGTTAGCGCTATATAAATTCCATTTTTTTGTTTGCTTATTATTTATTATTAATTATTATTATTATTGTTGTTGTTGTTGTTTGTTGTTGTTTGTTGTTGTTGTTGTTATTGTTGTTATTATTATTATTGTTGTTGTTGTTTAGTGTGTGTTGAGGTTGTTGTTGTGTATGTTGTTATTGTGGTGGTGGTGGGGTGTGTGTTGTTGCTGTTTTTAGCGCTATATAAATACCATTTATTATTATTATTATTATTATTGTTGTTGTTATTGTTGTTGTTTAGCGTGTGTTGTGGTTGTTGTTTTGTATGTTATTGTTGTGGTGGTGGTGGTGTGTGTGTTGTTGTTGTTGTTGTGTGTTGTTGTTGTGTATGTTGTTGTGTTTGTGTATGTTGTTGTTGTGTGTGTTGTTGTTGTTGTTGTTGCTACTGCTGTTGTGTGTTGTGTTGTGCTGCGCGCGGCACACGCACGTATGTTGGCGATTTACATCAGTTTTACAGCCACTCGGTGAAAACATAAAGCGTAACCCAAAATTAATGTGGTTCTGTAGGCGACTTCTCAGAGTCCAATGCATGGTCAGAGAGAAGAACAAAACAAAGCATTCTTGATCCACTCTCGGTGTAAAGACAAATGTTGGCTGAAATTGTTAAGTGCAGACTGAGATACGTTGGTCATGCAAACAGAAACACGCAGACAAATGTGAAGAGACAGTTCTCCAAGATAAGGTTTGAGGGCAGAAGGAAAAGAGGCAGACCACCAACATCCTACACTGCTGACATCACTGAAATCAGTGGTCTGAGAGAGAGGGTTACAAGAGATCGTAGAACTCAGCAGAGACAGAGAAAGATAGCCAACCCTGGTGGCATTGCGTGGAGCTCCTATCGACGACAGCGACGATGGAGACAGTTGAGTTGAGTCTGTGGACCCAGTTGTTTGTTTGTTTGGTTTGTTCTTGTTTGCTTTGGGGTTTTAATATTAATATAATAATGTATGGAATTTATATATACCCTGAATTTTGTAAAGCAACAAATCAAACCGCTCAGACGCCTTTTTTTAACTTTTTTTTTATCGAGGATTGGAATAAGCACTCATGTGCTTTTTTTTACATCCAGTCCCCGTGTGTATGCAGTTTTGTAAATTTTGTCATCTGTTCCCACCGGCACACAATGGCACACAGTGGTTTTGATTTGTTATTGGGGAAGGGGGGGTGAGGGTAGGATGGTAATTTATTGTTGTAGTCATTTTTAAAAATTTGTTTGTGAGTTTTGTTGTTGTTGTTATTGTTTGTTTTTGTTTTTCTCTGGTTCTTTTTATGTTTATGTTTTCTTTGGGGATGAGGGCAGAACAGCAGTTTGTTGTTATCGCCATAAGTGTGCCGTCTTTTTTAATTGTGTATTTGATTTTTGTTTGTTTTAGGGGAAACGGGATTGTTTGCTTTTTTTTCGGGGGAGGGAGGGGTCATGAGGAGGGAGGAGGGGGGGGGGGTGAGGAAGGGGTACTGCTTCAGACGAACAAACCAAACAAAAAGGAAGTACCACTTCGCAGACAAAGACCCCAGTACACACACACACACAAAACCTCGTGGCAGTTGGGGAGGGGAGACGATCCTTTCACCTGATCCCACAATTGCGGGCCCTGTGCGCGCGCGCATTGAGCTGTGGCACGTGGCGGTCTCGTGCAGGGGGGCTGTGGACGCCGGCACTCCATCTGCCGGGGCCTCTCCCGGCTAGGGCCAGGTAGTAGGCTAGGCTAGATGGCTGCTGGCGTAATGGCTTGCTTAAACCAGATTGGGCTGAAAGGGTTTGATGACATTGTCCACTTGTTATTGGCCCTGACTGCGCAGCAGCAGCAGCGGCAGCTGGAGTCTTGCCTGTCCAAAGTGCTGTTTCTCTCTCCCTCTCTCTCTCTCTCTCTCTCTCTCTCTCTCTCTCTCTCTCTCTCTCTCTCTCTCTCTCTCTCTCTCTCTCTCTCTCTCTCCTCTCCTCTTCTCTCTCGTTTATTAACGCTTTCAGGCAAAGATTGATTGACTGCCGCTGGCAGCAATGGAGTGATCATGTACAAAGCAGTGAAAGATTTCAAATGTACAGACAATTTATAAATTTGCATAATGTCAAACCTTATCTAAAACTTGATATGGATAATTCTACATTTGAAAAGAATTATGTCTAAGTTTAGACTTGGTGTATCAGATAATTATAACTGTTCATAAATTCAGATACAGAGAACATAATATTGATGACCTCATGCTGCTATGCCTATTATGTAAGCAAGCAGAGGAGGATGAAGTACATTTTGTGTTGTGCTGTCCAGTATTAGAGGATGTTAGGCAGAATTACATCCCTGTTAAATATAGTAGACAGCCTAATTTATTTAGACTCTGTTTACTCCTGGCATCAAGTCATCCTGAGGTTGTGCGCAGCCACACTTTATGTTTGTGCAAAGCTTTCAGAATAAGAGATATATGGTTATCCTAAGTCATATTTTTGTAGCTGACTTTTCCTTATACAGTAACATTTTGTCGCTACTATTGCTTTTACTCCCATCAAAATGCTAAGCAGTTCGGCAACCCCCTTCATGTATGGGCCAATGGCCTTTTTGCGAATAAATCATTCGAGTTCGATCTCTCTCTCTCTCTCTCTCTCTCTCTCTCTCTCTCTCTCTCTCTCTCTCTCTCTTCTCTCTCTCTCTCTCTCTCTCTCTCTCTCTCTCTCTCTCTCTCCCTGTATGTGCATTGCACCCTGTTACAGTCTCGCCAATGCTCTGTTAAGAATAACAAAAAAAGTTGAGGTTGGAAAAAATCCCAAAGCAAAATAATGTCACTGACAATTTATTTAGTTTCGAGACAAGTAAACTGTCAGAAGACGACTACCGTCTCCCCTGTTCCAGGGGAATTTTTCCCCTCTGGAGTTAACATCAGTGCCGACTCCACTTCTCCGCGAGTCCTTGGATGAAACTATAATTATATAAACCGAGGTCCCGCGTGTGAACGCACGCTGAACAGCTTGCCCTCACATTAAAACTCGTTCCACCTTTTTTTTCATATGTCATTTTATTTTATTGATTTTATTGTGAAGAGCGGGTCATTGTGAATCGGTGGGATCGGATGACGAAATGTACAAAACCGTCAGCGTACTGGTGTGGCGTTTAGACAGCATCCCTGAAGGTGGAATACAGATACTTCAGTGGTGGGTAAAGGGTCGCGTATGCAAAATCTCAACATTGGTAAACTTCAGTGCGTGCTCTAGCCGAAGAACGAAAAAACAGATGATGAATAGTGAGAAAAACAATCCCTCAATAATTGAAGGTGTACTGACGCTTGCCCGCTTTTGGGAGAAATGTAAACTGTCCTCTGCTTTTCACCTCTACATAAAACTTCATTGAAACACAGCAATCAGTTTGGCTGAAAACACAGCAATCATTTCAGATGGAAACACAGCAATCAGTTTGGCTGGAAACACAGCAATCATTTTGTATGGAAGCACAGCAATCATTTTGTATGGAAGCACAGCAATCATTTTGTATGGAGGCACAGCAATCATTTTGTATGGAAGCACAGCAATCATTTCAGATGGAAGCACAGCAATCAGTTTGGCTGGAAACACAGCAATCAGTTTGGCTGGAAACACAGCAATCAGTTTGGCTGGAAACACAGCAATCAGTTTGGCTGGAAACACAGCAATCAGTTTGGCTGGAAACACAGCAATCAGTTTGGCTGGAAACACAGCAATCAGTTTGGCTGAAAACACAGCAATCAGTTTGGCTGGAAGCACAGCAATCAGTTTGGCTGGAAACACAGCAATCATTTTGGCTGGAAACACAGCAATCATTTTAGATTTTTTTTACAAACAGAGGGAAGCCAAGTAATGACTTCAGATGGAAACCAGTAATGATTTCAGATGACAACACAGCAATGATTTCAGATGGAAACACAGTAACGATTTCAGATGGAAACACAGACAAGATTTCAGATGGAAACACAGACATGATTTCAGATGGAAACACAGACATGATTTCAGATGGAAACACAGCAATCATTTCAGATGGAAACCAGTAATGATTTCAGATGGAAACACAGCAATCATTTCAGATGGAAACCAGTAATGATTTCAGATGAAAACACAGCAATCATTTCAGATGGAAACACAGCAATCATTTCAGATGGAAACCCAGTAACGATTTCAGATAGAAACACATTAACGATTTCAGATGGAAATTTCCAGAAGAGGTTTACATTGGCGGCAAATCAGAAGTGATGGTTTTGGTTTTTCTTTTCTCGAAAACTGCCAGACTGCCTGCAGACTTTGTCCTAGAAAGTGTCCATAGTGGCATCATCGGTATGAATATATCAGATCACTCCTGTGAACGGCAGCTTGGCAACATCTGTTTTGTTTCTTCGTTTCTCGGCAAAAGCTCCGAGGCTTACTTCACCAATAGTGAGATGTTTGCGTATGCCACCTTTAATAATAATAATAATAATAATAGTTGTAATAATTGTAATAATAATAATAATAATATTAATGATAATAATGATAATAATAAATGGCATTTATATAGCGCTATATCTTGCAGAGACAAATCAAAGCGCCCACTACCCAGGGAGCCGCAATCCGACTTCGGGGATGATGTTTAAACACGACACCAGTGTGAATGCGGTATTTTAAAATATATATATATCTTTATTGTTATCCGTTTTTTTCGGCACAAAATGGTATACTCTTCCAAAAAGTGGGACAGGTTTTGACGTATGTGCAAGATGTTCTGCGTGCATTTGCACACGGGGATTCCGTTTATAGCCTAATCCGAAGGACTTTCTGGGGGCAAATAGGAACTGATGCTAACTCCAGTGGGAAAATCCCCCATGATCAGGCGGGTGTCTCAATGATGGCTCGAACCCAGGCTTGATGCAGAGCCGCCTAACAGCGAGTGTAACGCTCTAACCACTGGATTATCTCGCCCCTCAGCAAGATCCTTGTAAACAAGAAGATAGATAAACTGCGGTATAAGCCAGGCAGGTGGAATTACTGTAACACGCTCTTTCCTGTGGTCATACGCTATTGTATTGTGTTGTATTGTACTGTATTGTTTTGTTTTGTACTGTATTGTGTTGTATTGTGTTGCGTTGTAGTGTATTGCATTGCATTGTATTTACTGTATTGTGTTGTATGGTATTGTATTGTACTGTATTGTTTTTGTTGTATTGTATATTACTCTTAAGTAACGGCAGATTTCTCTGCGTGAAATTCGAGAATGCTCTCCCCGTGGAGAGCGCGTCGCCGCAAGTGCAGCGCCACCCGTTATTTTCTCTTTTCCTGTCTGCAACTGTATTTGTTTCCCTATCAATGTAGCTTGTTTGAACAAAATATTGCCAGGGCAATTCTCTTTTGAGTTCTTCTACGGGCGCTAAATGCGTGTTACTCACGGGACCCCGGTTTATCGCCTCACCCGAAAGACTAGTACCCAGACCACCACTCACGGTCTGGTGGATAGGGAGAAAAATGTCAGGGCACAAACGGGAATCAAACCATGACACACTTCCAACCCGGACTTTTGGCTTTCTAGGCAGGTGCGTTGCCTCTAGACCCTCGACCCACAGAGCTGTCTGTCATTGAAACCCAGAGCCAACAAGGGCTTGAAGTGAGAAACGAGAAATACGCATGGCGTCCACCACTACTGACCCCCTGTTGATTTCAAGCATGGCTGGATGTTTATCATAGCTGTTGTCACAGCTACAACAGTGGAGACCCTCGTCTGTCGCCAGCGCTCCGTTGCGCAAGAAGCAATCATTCCCATTATTTCGATAGCTGCTGTGGCTGTCACTACAAACAAAGCCTGCCGTGTACCAGTCCTAGCATGTGTATCAAAGAATGTGGATATTGCATCCCCCAAAACAAAAACTCGCCTGTATCATGTATTTGAAATAAAAGTACAATTTACTGCCCGGGGAAAATCTCTGGCTAGTTTTTAAGAAGGGCTCTATGTT
>CM054166.1:35469963-35492463 GCA_028751875.1 Rapana venosa
TCAGTTTTATTTTGTCCATGTCCCTCCTGCGGATACCAAGGGCCTGTCCGTATAGACAGCATCCCCACCTTCTGGAAACTCTGTGCTAACAATTCCATCTTTTCTATCCCTCTCTTTGTATCGGTCTTGTTCTTTTCCTTCCCTTCACTCTTTCTTGTCTAGTTTTTTGCCTTCTTGGTCCATTCTCCCGCCTCCCCCGGCCCCCAAAAGAAAGACTTACAAGATAACAATTCTCTCCCACGCCGAAGTCGGATGTGCTGGGCCTGACTTGTCAGGAGCTTAAAGGCAGCACAAAGCATTTTCACTGATATGACAGGCAACAATAGTTGCTGTTGGAGCGTTCGACGACGACTGTCTGTTGTGTTTAAAGTCTTCCCACACATAGGCTAGTGTATATGAAGACCAGCTAAAATGAGGGAGTTAAAGGGATAATGATGACCAAAAAGTTTTGTCCATGGAAATGTCCCGGACTGAAACTAGTCTGGGAGGAGTTTGGTTACTACACACCGATCTGGACACAGGTCATTACAGGCTGACTGACCAGCTATGATTACTCTGACCATGGTGGCCGCGCCTTTGTGGAAAGGCGTCATCCGCCGATTGCGTCATCACTCACTCCTGACAGCCGCAGCTCGTGATGTCACGTCCTAGGTGACATCTGACCTCAGAGTCCTTGCCAGGGGAGAGGTCAGAGAGCAGAGGTCAAGGGCAGGGTCATGTGATGACAGGTCAGGAGTGGACCAACATTGGATGGTGGGGGGTTTGGCAGTGGTTGGAGTGGGTTTATGGTGGTTTAGTGCTCGCAAGGCCCATAACTTCCTCATGGTTAAAATCTGAAGCCCCCAACACCTCCCTATCTCTCTCTGTTGTTTGTTTGTTTGGTTGTTTGTTTGTTTGGTTTGTTTTTTTGCAAGATATAGCACTATGATAAATTATTATTATTATTATTATTATTATTATTATGCTCATGAAGTTGTGGGTTGTATTTATTTTTTATTTTATTCTTTCATTTCGAGGATAATGGATAAGCACTCATGTGCTTTTTTTTTTTTACCCCCCTTTTCTTTTCTTTTTTTTTCTGAGATATTTTTGGTCTTTTTTATGAGTCTTGGTGGTGCCTAGGGGGGTTATCTTATTTGACTGGCTTCTTGGCTTAAAAATAATCTATTCAAAATATACAAGCAATATAAGCAAACGATAATACAGCGGGGGCAAAGCTACCAAGCTACGGCTTTTTTTTTTTAAGCCCACCCTACCATAAGTTAACATGGCGCTCATGTAAACAAGTGACATATAATTATTTAAGTAAGATCACTTTCCATGCATACAAATACTACTACATGAAAAAATGGGAAACAAAAATATACAAGGCCACCAAAACGAAGTAAGCAAAACATGTCACGGAAAAATACACAAACACACCAGGAAACAATAAGACCAAGGGGAGAAACTTCGCATGATTATTACGCAGCCCAGTAATTATTTCCCATCTTTACATTTCAACACACAAGGAAAGAAGAGCACTCCATCGCAGCAGAAGCGTTTACATTATTAGTTTTTGTTATAATTTTGTATTCTAAAACCGAATTTATTAATAAATTCGTACACTTTTTAAAAAATGATAATAATATATGGAATTTATACAGCGCTGAATATTGCAAAGGAACAAATCATTAAAGCCGAGTTATATATGTCACCATGTAATAAAGAATTTGTTGATGTTTGGGTGTTTGTGTGTTTTTTTCATTCCTCTGCTAGATATGGGAGGCTCACCAATGGTGAAGGTTTTGCGTATGTGATCGTTTTTGCCCGCCATTAAGGTAACCACAATCCCATTTCGGGGACATCATTTTGTTTGTTTGTTCCTGGAGTAGGCGTTAAGAGCTGTAACATTTTTTCCAGCGCAGAACTAATGATATCATAACCAGCACATGGGGACGCTATAGCTCAGTGGTCAGCCGGCTCGCTCTCCCCCTCCCAAACTTGGTTTCAACAGCGTTGAGTATGGTTACCAAATGGATGGGTGACTGTTCGTGTGCCTTGGCTTCAGTGCAGTCCCCCAGTTCACCCAGCTGAAAATGGGTACCTGCCTTCTATAGGGTCAGGGAAGGTAAAGCAGCGAGGGAGAGGAGATGGGCGCCGCCCTCAATATGCTGGCCCCTGGAGAAGCTACCTTTTTCTTTCTTTCTTTTTTTCTTTCTTCCTTTCTTATATTATAATGTCAACGTCCTCATAGCATAAAGTTGTGTTAAGTATAATGAATTCTATTGATGAAGAAGAAAACAGGGATTTGGAAGGTAGGCATGCTTTGGAGTGGGGTGTAGGTGTATGCTGTGTGTGTGTGTGTGTGGGGGGGGGGGGGGGGGGGGGGGGGGGGTTGTAGGAACACACGAGATCATTGCGGCACGCTAATTCCTTGAAAACACTATAAAAGGGAAGCTACCTTCCTTATTTCCAATCACTGCGAGAGAAGTTAGTTCCCGTGGTTCTGCGCGTACGGTTGCACTGCAGCTTTCTTTTTTTTCTTCCCCCCCCCCCCCCCCCCCCCCCCCCCCCCCCCCCCCCTATTTCTTTCTGGTTCCTTTGTTTGTTTGCTTAGTTTTATTTTGTCGTTCTTGTTTGTTGTTGTTGTTGTTGTTTTTACAAATAAACTCAAACACACATATCAGCTACCATTGCATCCCCTGAAGTAAAGGTGTCCCATTACCTATAAGGTCGTAGGGGAGTGGGGCGTCAGAGACCTCACTTATCTGGGGCCAGCATATTGAGGGCGGCGCCCATCTCCTCTCCCTCGCTGCTTTACCTTCCCTGACCCTTAAGAGAGCAGGTACCCATTTACATCTCTGGGAACTGGGGGAACTGTACTGAAACCAAGGCGCGAAGACGGTCACCCATCCACTTGGTAACTACCTCTACGCTGCTTAACTCAGGCTGGGGGAAAGCGAGTGCTCCACCTCTGAGCTATCCCGTGCCCAAAATTAAATAAAAACACAACTCTTTTTAAAAGACTAGCTCACAACGACAGTAATTTTGCACACTGTTCAATTTGGTAGGATCAGTCTTCGAATGCCAGACACAGGGGTTTTCCTAAGGTTTATAAGGTACACAACCTGAAACATTAAACATTTTTTACACTGTATCTGTGGTATCACATAATTATTGAACACTCCTGCCTTGTAAAAAAATAATAATAATATTATTGTAAAAAAAAAGATATATATCAGTCCGGATGCGCGTTCACGCGCGGCACACACACACATCCCATGCTCACACACGCATACGCACACTTACATATGTGCGCACGCACTCCTGTAAACATAATATTTATATAATTTATTTTTTAAATTTTATTTTATACCACTTTAAGTCACGGCAGATTTCTCGGCGTGAAAATTAATTCGGGCTGCTCTCCCCAGGAGAGCGTGTTGCCATAAAGAGCAGCACCACCCGTTTTTTGTTGTTGTTTTCTTCTCCTGTCTTCAACTGTATTTGTTTCCCTATCGGAGTAGCTTTTTCCTACAGAATTTTGCCAGGGACAACTCTCTTGTTGCCGTGGGTTCTTTCATGAGCGCTAAATAATAATAAAAATAATAATATTTATTATGTGTAACACAAGGGACCTCGGTTTATAGTCTCATCGGAAGACTAGCACCCAGACTACCACTCATGGTCTAATGGACGGGGGAAGTTTGGGGCCCAAAAGGGGATCAAACCACTGCACGCTTCCGACCCGGCAGGGGAGTTACCTCTAGACCACTGATCCCTCTCCTTCCCCTCTCCCTACCTCTTCACTCAACCACCTCAAACTGACCAGTTCATAAAATTTAAATTATCATCACCTTGACCAACACAGCTTGGCCAAACCAAAATAATTATGACAGTTCAGAAAATGAAACAACAATGCCATCATCATTATATCTGATTATGTCTTACAACTCTCTCTCTCTCTCTCTCTCTCCTCTCTCTCTCTCTCTCTCTCTCTCTCTCTCTCTCTCTCTCTCTCTCTCTCCTTCATATTATGGATGTGGTTTTCTGTTTTTGTTTGTTTGTTTTTTGGTTGTTGTTTTTTTTGGGGGAGGGGGGCTATTATTTGGTTGTTCCCTCTCTCCTTGTCCTTGCTGCTTTTATTTTGCCCTTGCTTCGTTGCTATTTTTGTTTGTTTGTTTGTTTGTTTTTTGTTTTGTTTGTTTTGTTTTGCTTTATTTTATTATTTGTTATTAACTGTTTTTTTCTCTCTCTCTTTTTCAGTGGTTTTTGTGGGTTTTCGTGTGTGAGTATTTTTTTCCTTTTATTGGGTGAGTGTATTATTCCATTTTATCATTATGTAATGCATCCCTAAGGGCGGGGACTGGCTGTAAAAAAGCATATTCATTGTCCTCGAAATAAAATAATTTGTCATAAAAGAATTTGTCATTGTCATTGTCATTTACCATTGTTTCTCTCTCTCTCTCTCTCTCTCTCTCTCTCTCTCTCTCTCTCTCTCTCTCTCTCTCAGGGGCAGGGCTGTACCACTTGTGCCAGGACCACATTCCTACAGTGGGGCAGTAAGTCAGGGAAGACATGGACAGGCACAGAGAATTATTTTTGTGAAAGAAAATCTCACAAACACAGACACCCTGGTTCAAAATCCCATTTCTTCTGGTCAAAGTCAAAACACTGCAATACATGCATGCAGACTTCAGCAAAACAAAAGAAGAAATGCAAGCTCTGAACGTGTCATCAGTGATTGTGACAGGGATGAAACTGGAATCTGTAGCCAACATGATAAATATGGATATTTTTGCAGTGATTCTGTAGGTTTAAACAGACAAAAGACTGATGACAATCTTGTAGCCACTGATGATGGTACTGTTGAAGGGGAGATTAAAGAGAAGGACGAAGACAAAACTGAGAATGATGGTGACTCTTCTGACAAAGCTACTGATCACAAAACTGACAGAGAAGAAAACAGAGACGGTGAAACAACTGACAATAGCAATATGACTGTTGACAACAGAGCCTTAATGACAGAGTCAGTTGCCAGGGAATTAAAGAACGACAAAACAGGCGGTGATGACTGTAATGACAGCAAAGCAGAAAACACAGGGGGGCACATACAGAGTACAATTTGTCCTATTGTTAAAAGACCTGGCAGGAAAGATGACTCTTGTATTGCAGATGAACTGATGGACCCACAGAGCAGCGAACCACCTCAAAAACAGAGAGGCAGGCAGATCAGACAGTCTGTGAGCACGAAGCAGGCTCCACGGCCCAGACGTGCTGCTTCTCATGCAGGTCATTCAAAGCAAAGTTCCTGTAAAGTGCCTGCAAGGTCCGGCAGCCAAAGCAGCATCACCGAGTCTTTTAACAGACTACATTCTGGTGATGGAGAAAGTTTCAAAGAGTTGACCCCAAGGTCAACGGCTAGATTTTAAAATGATGATAGCCCATGCATGACCAAATAGGGACTCGGCCGGGCCAGAGAAGCTCACTGTCAGAGGGAGAATGGTTCTGCAGCTTCAGCTAACACTAAAGGTTTAGAGGCAGAATCTGATCAAGGTGTTAATGTTTCTGGGATAAATTTTCTAAATTATAATGTTAATGGCCTTTTGCCTAAAATTGACAACAGAGATTTTGTTAGTTTTTTGCTTAGATTTGATATTATTTGTTTAACAGAAACTTTTGTTACATCTGAGGTTGATTTTCCTATTTTTAGGGATTATTTCATGTTCACTTCAGAGGCTAAAAAACTGTCACATCAAGGAAGATATTCGGGAGGGGTGATTCTTTTAGTCAGAAAATCTTTTGGGACTTTTGTGGATAAAGTTGAGGTGGAGTTTGACAATACCATTGTTGTAAAGTTGCACAGAGATTTATTTGGAACTAACAAAGATATTATGTTGGTTTGTACATACATTCCCCGATGTGATTCTGCATTCTGGAAAACTAAACAAGGGGTGTATGGCATGGAAGATCTAGAACAGTGTTTGCTTGAGCTTCAAAGTTTATATGATGATTTTAATCTGTTGCTAACAGGGGATTTTAATGCTCGAACAGCTAACCAGAATTACAATATGGGTGATGACTTTGATGATTTTGAAAATTTGTATTCTTTTTCCAATATTCAATTGCCTAGAAAATCACATGATTCAGAAACAAACGTATTTGGTAACCAATTAATCGAGTTATGTAATATGTTTGATTGTGCTATTTTGAATGGGCTTTGCAATCTAGGTTTTGATGATAGTTACACGTTTATAGCATCTTCTGGTTCAAGTACAGTCGACTATTTTATTTGCCTCTTTGGACCTAATAACATCTGTTCAAATACTTTCTCTGGTTGTGGAAAGTTTAACAGAATCTGACCACCTTCCGGTTTCTTTGAAGATTGAAGTTGTTAACAATATTTCAGAAAATGCATGCGATCATACCTCTAAAAGTAAGGTATCTTATGACAAACTTGTATGGAATGAGAAAAAGAAAGATGAATTTCTTAAGGCTTTAAACACTGTTGATATACAGAATAAATTTTCAATAGCCACAAGTATGATAGAAAACAACTTAGAAGAGTCTTTAGAAATATTTGTTGAAAGTGTGAAAGAGGCTAGTGTATGCATGTTGAAAAGGATGTCTCGGCATAAAAATAAAATTAAAAAGAGTGAATGGTTTGATGATGAATGTGAAGTTGCGAAAAAGGAAAGTAGACTTAAATTAAACAATTTCAGAAAAACCAGAAATGAAGAGGACAGGCTAATTTATGTTGAAAAAAGGAAAATCTATAAACGATTGTTAAGGACTAAAAAACAAGGTTACAGAAGAATGAAAGCAGAATCTTTAGCAAGTAACATTTCAAATTCTTCTCACTTCTGGAAAGAAGTAAGGAGTATGGGGTGTGGAAATCGTGCAGTAGTTTACAACAATATTAGTACTGAAGACTGGTTTAATCATTTTAAAAGTGTTTTTCAGAACCTTGATGAAAACATAGAAAGCAACTGTGTGAATATTGATTTTACAGGAAGGAACTGAACATATTTTAAATCAAGATATATCTGAAAATGAGGTTGTGCAAGCAATATCTAAACTCAAAATAGGAAAGTCCAGTGGCATTGACAATATATCAGCTGAAATGTTGAAAAATGGAGGCAAAAGTGTACGGGAGTTTTTGGTAAAATTTTTTAACACTGTTTTCAGTTTAGGAGTCTATCCCAAAGACTGGTCAAAAGCCATAATAATACCTATTTACAAAAAGGAGATCCTGATAATACAGATAATTACAGAGGAGTCTCATTGTTAAGTATTATTTCAAAATGTTATACAACCATATTAAATGCAAGATTGTATAACTGGTTAGAGGACAACAATGTGATTTCTGAAAGTCAAGCAGGTTTTCGTAGGGGGTATTCAACAGTAGATCAAATATTTAATTTATATGCTATCGTCCAGAAATGTATGATGAAGAAACGCAGAAAGTTATATGTAGCATTTCTTGATTTTAAAAAAGCATTTGATTCTGTTCATCATGATAAACTTCTTGAATGCATGAGAAATCAAGGTGTGAATGGAAGATTTTTGGCTTCTTTGAAGGCAATGTATATTTCTTTAGTCTAGTGTGTACATGCAAATTGTGAATTTACTGAATATTTTGAGTGCCCTATTGGGGTAAGACAAGGTTGTGTTTTAAGTCCTACTTTATTTTCTGTATTTATAAACCAACTTGCTACTCACATGAATGTGAAAGGAAGACATGGTGTACAAGTTTTGCCAGACATTATGGAATTGTTTATATTACTTTTTGCTGATGATGTGGCTTTACTATCTACAACTGGTCAACTGGTCAACTGGTTGACAGATCTACTCACAGAGATAGACACATTTTGGACTGGATTGTAGTAAGAAATGATGATAATGTTGTAAAGCTTTGTGATGTTAAAGAGTTCCCGGGCCTATCAGATCATTATGGTGTTTTCTCCCAGCTTGACTTGCGGCGACCTCCGCCGGTCACCCGTTGGGTATCCTCCAGGGGCATCGGGAGGATGTGCCGGGAGGATTTCCGCGCTGATCTTGGGTCTCTGGTGGAGGGTGTTGGAGGCGTAGATGTTACATCCTTGGTTGAGACCTATGATGGGGGGCTTAAGATAATTGTTGACAAACACGCTCCGTTGTTTCTCGGAGGGTGCGCGACAGGCCTTCAGCGCCTTGGATGGACGATGGGGTCAGAGAGGCTAGAAGGGTGAAGCGCGGGCAGAGAGAAAGTGGAGAAAGACAAAACTCTCAGTGCACAGAGAAATTTTAGTCAAGGAAAATGCGGTATACAGGAATCTGAAAGAGTCAAAGATAAAAGAATTTTATTTTGAGGAAATGAAATCATGTCGTTCATCAAAACAAATTTTCTCTATAGCTAACAGCCTCCTGGGTAAGAATAATACCACTCCCCTTCCCACAAATGTGCCCCTACACGATCTACCACAAAGTTTTTGTAACTTTTTCATGGATAAAATCAGACAAATACGTGATGATCTTGATCAGCGACCATCTGTTCCACCTAGTTTCCATCAGTATGATGGTCCCATTTTGTCATCCTTTCAACCAGTTTCTGTGAAAGACATCCATGAAGTAATTCTGTCCATGCCAACAAAAAGCTGTTGTTTAGATCCTCTGCCCACTGTTTTGATAAAGCAAAACCTTGATATTTTGGCACCTATGGTAACAGACATCATCAATGCATCTCTGTCGGCGGGCTCTGTACCCTGTCAGTTCAAAAATGCTATTGTTATCCCACTCCTCAAGAAAAAAGGTCTAGACTGCAATATTATGAAAAATTACAGGCCGGTTTCCAATCTTCCTTTCATTTCAAAAGTTCTGGAGAGAGTCGTCCTCAAACAGCTTCAGAAGCACCTAGCTTGTAACCACCTTTTGGAAGATCATCAGTCAGCGTATAGGGCTGTCACAGCACGGAGACTGCCGTACTGAGTGTCACCAGCAGCCTGCTTTTGCAGAATGACGACCGCAGAGTGTCGGTCATGGGCTTGTTGGACCTCAGTGCGGCATTCGACACGCTTGACCACTCTATTTTGCTCAAAAGACTAGAATACTCTTTTGGAATAAGAGGTGTTGCCTTGGCATGGTTTACTTCTTATGTCTCTGATAGGTCGCAGAGCGTGCTGATAGAGGAGTTAAGTCACAACCTGCCCCCCTCCTGTATGGCGTACCTCAAGGTTCTGTTTTGGGTCCCGTATTGTTCACACTATATTCTCAGCCTCTGTCTAATGTGATGACCTTACATGATTGCCAGTTTCATAAATATGCAGATGATACAGAAATTTCGGCAAATGCAACACCTCAAAATTTTCAGACGCCACACGCACACTGGCAGATTGCACGCACAGTGTCCTTCAGTGGATGGACAGCAACAAACTCAAATTAAATACAGACAAGACAGAAGTTATGGCAGTTGGTTCACCATCTAGTCTTATGCGGGTGTCGGAGAGTTCTGTGGTCTTGGGTGGCTGTGACATAGCTTTTCAGAGTTCTGTGCGGTATCTGGGTGTTCAGCTAGATCCTACTCTCTCCATGAAAGACCACATTAGTAATGTCTGCAAAGCATGCTTTCTAGAGCTGCGCCGTATTGCACACATTAAGAAATTCTTGCCTCGTGATGCAGTGATCAAGCTTGTTTCAGCGACCGTCTTGTCGCGACTGGACTATTACAACTCCTGTTTTATCGGTATAAGTGATGAACAGTTTACACGCCTGCAGCGAATTCAGAACTCTGCTGCCAGGCTCATCCTTGGAAAGAGCAAAAGGGACCATGTGACTCCCATGCTTAGGGAGCTTCATTGGTTACCTGTAAGGGCACGCTGTCAGTACAAAGTTGCGGTCTTGGCATACCGTCACTCTGAAGGCTCGCTTGCTCCATCTCTGTCAGCTGCCTTGAAATCACGCACCACAACTAGACCCTGCGGTCTTCGAATGATAACTTACTTGTTGTACCCCATTACAACCTCAAAACCGCAGGTCGTAGATCTTTTGGTGTTGCTGCGCCCACGATCTGGAACTCTCTGCCACCAGCCGTCAGACATGCTCCCACTTTATCCCAGTTTAAGTCTTCATTGAAGACACATCTCTTTAATGTATTTCTTAGCTAGTTAATATATTGTGCTTGTCTTGACGGTCGCCGTTTGTCACACTGTAGGCTACTTCATGTGCATGCCTGGCTGTTGGTTATGGGTTTTTGTTTGTTTGTTAGTTATGTTATTGCTAGTGCCTTTTCTCTTGAGTGTACTGTTAATTGCCCTGCTAGTGTGTGCCCGGACGCAAGTGTGTGCCTCTACAGTGCGATAGGTATCTCTTGTAAATTTATTTGTGCTTTAGAAATGCTCATTATCATTGTTGTTGTTGTTGTTGTTATTATGTGCTGTGTGTGCATGTGTATAAATGCGCATGGTATGAAAGCGCATTGAGTCATTGCTTTGAGAAATGTGCTATATAAATGCTATTCATTATTATTATTATTATTATTACAACAGTATATGGCTTACAAAATCAATTAAATATCCTGCAGAACTGTTGCAATGACATGAAATTAAATGTGAACACTGAGAAAACTAAAGTCATGGTATTCAGAAAAGGAGGGTATTTAGGACGACATGAACAATGGTTTTTGGGTGGTAAGAAACTAGAAGTAGTGAATAGTTATTGTTATTTGGGATTCCAATTTACTACAATGAGCAGTATGAAAAGAGGTACTGAACATCTAGCATCTAAGGGTAAGAAAGCGGTAGTCCAATTGAATAAGGCTTTTCAAAAATACAAGGAAATGACTACCAAAGCATTTTTTAAGATTTTTGATGTTAAAGTTCAACCGATTCTGCTATATGCTTCTGAAGTATGGGGTTTAAACAAATTAGATCATATAGAAAAAGTTCATACTATGGCTTGCAAAAGATTTTTAGGTGTACCAGTTAGAACTCCAAATTCAATGGTCTATGGTGATTTAGGAAGATTTCCTCTTCATGTTAATTCGTGTGTTGCGGTCTTAAGGTATTGGTTTAGATTATTACAAATGAAGAATGAAAGACTGCCACATATAACTTATCAGATGTTATTAGTATTAGACAAAATGGGTAAAGTTTGTTGGGTGTCGAAAATCAGGGAAATTTTATGTAAGACAGGATTTAACTTTGTTTGGTTGCAGCAGGGGTGTTGGTCAGGTCAAAGTGTTTCTAAGACTATTTAAGCAGAGACTGGTTGATCTATACATACAAGAATGGTCTGCCACTATAAGAGACCGTGACAGATATGACAATTACAGATCTTTTAAAATCATTTTTGAAAAAGAAAAGTACGTGTCTGACATGGATACCTACTGTTTTAGAGTTGCCATCTCACAAGCTAGATTTAATGTTCTCCCTATTAATGCAAATGTACATCGCTTTAGCAATCTTCCCCAGAAGAAATCTTGTCCATTTTGCAAGTCAGCAAAGGAAGATGAACATCATTTTCTGTTTGTGTGTCCTGCATATTCTGATTTAAGAGCCAAGTTTCTTGGGGGGTTAGCTTCAACCCCAATCCACTTGTTATTACAAGTGTCAAATTCCGAACAAATGCATGGTGTCTCAGGTACATTTTTCACGCAGTGAACAAAAGAAATAAAGAATTGGCTGGAATTTAATGCTGGTATTGATGTGTCATCTCAATTTTATTTCAGGGTAAAGATGTGTTCATGGTATTTAACACTGCTTTGAAATGGTTGTGTGTGTGTGTGTGTGTGTGTGGGGGGGGGGGGGGGGGGGGGGGGGGGGGGGTGCGCGCGCGCGTGTGTGCGTGTGTTTGTTTGTGTGTATCTGTGTGTATGTGTGTGTGTACCTGTGTGTGTGTGCGTGTTTGTGTGTATGTGTGTGTGTGTGTGTGTGTGTGTGTGTGTGTGTGTGATTGTATTGGCAAAGCAAGTAATGCTGAAAAGTAGCCTATCATGCCTATGCTGATGTAAACTTGAAAAGTGATTGAGACTTCATCTTTATGAATGTTAACTTATAGCATAAACAGCGATGTTGAAGGTGATGTGTTTGGATTGTAGCCACCCATAGCAATGTTTTCTCTTGGTCATGACTGTGTTGAGGAGGACGATAATGATGACACTCTTAGTCGTATGTAATGTATTGGAATGTGTTTTATTACTGGAAAATCGATAGAAAGTTTGTTTTTGTTTTCTCGTTTACTTGTTACCACTCCCCTTTGTCCCTTTCACTTGTATTGTGGCCCAAGGCCGAAGTACAATTAAAATGTTCAGAGTTCAGAGTTCAGAGTTCAGAGTTCTCTCTCTCTCTTCTCTCTCTCTCTTCTCTCTCTCTCTCTCTCTCTCTCTCTCTTCTCTCTCTCTCTCTCTCGTAATTTTAGTGTGTGTGTGTGTGTGTGTGTGTGTGTGTGTGTGTGTGTGTGTGTGTGTGTGTGTGTGTGTGTGGTGTGTGTACCACTTTGCCACGTAGATTTTACTGCTTGAAATTCGGGCTGCGCTCCCAACTGTCCTGTTGCCGTGGGTTCTTTTACCTACGCTAAATGCGTGTGGCACACAGGACCTCAATTTATCGCCTCATCCAAAAGACTAGAACCCAGACCACTATTCACGGTCTATTGGATAGGGGAAAGGTTTGGGGCAGAAACGGGGATTGAACCCGGCGCGTCCGTGTGTGCATGCGAGCGTAGGTGGAAATTGTGTGTGTGTGTGTGTGTGTGTGTGGTGTGTGAAAGTTTAAGTCAAACTTTTACTTTCAGATGGTACATTGAATAAGCAATGCATTTGCTTTTTTTCATCAAGCCATCTATCTAAGAACAATTTTCTTAATGATTAAACTAAAATACAACATTATTGCATCATTTACCATTAAATTAAACCAGTAAAAAAAGGAAAAATCGATAAGGTAATACATTGAAAATAGAAATTACCACATATTATACATATACACGCACACACATACTCATACACACCTGCGCGCGTGCGCGCTCACGTCCACGCACACATTTAAATAACGAATGTTTCAAGAATAAAAAAAAAATACAATCATAAATCGTCAGGACAAACAAATTACTTCACCTACTGTTTCATCCATTCTTACGTGTTTATACTTTAGATAATAAAAAGGTACAGGAACAAAACGTTAGAAAATACTAGGCATTCCTTGCGTCATTACTGACAATATTGCCTTCAATGACCTCCCTCCTCCACCCAGCAAACGTGTGCTTTTTTTCCCTGCTCATACTCTTCAAATAGCGCTTTTAAAAAATAATATATTCACACACAATAACTATCAAACAAGCAAGATAAGTCAAATAAGACAATAATGATGATTATTATAATAGAAATACAATAATAACAACAATCACCCATCACCATGAGACAACAATATAACAAATAATCCCCATCACCATGAGACAACAACATAACGATGATAACAGAAAAGCATTGGAAAGGATGGGGGGTGGGGGGAGGAGTATCAAGGGGGAAGGGGAAAAACACATTCAATCAAATAGAAAATTAATAATAATTAAAAAACACAATTATTCAAACAAGTAAAACCCCTATACGATACAAAATTCAAAAGCCCATAATCAACTGGACTACCAAATTAAAACAATATCGAACTAAAACAGTATTGCTTATAATAGTACTAATAATCTCATCTCTAACTGCAATAAAAACAACATCCACGATAAAATCTATTGAATTAGATAAGAGAAAGGGCATGAGGAGAGGAGAGGAGAGGAGAGGAGAGAAGGAGAGAGAGAGAGAGAGAGAGAGAGAGAGGAGAGAGAGAGAGAGGAGAGAGAGAGAGAAGAGAGAGAGAGAGAGAGAGAGAGAGAGAGGACACACTATCAAGCTATCAGGTCTACCATAAAAAGATAAGTGTGTGTGTGTGTGTGTGTGTGCGTGCGTGCGTGCGTGCGTGTGTGTGTGTGTGTGTGTGCAGCGTACACGTCTATGTTTGGCATACACCGTGCATGCACTGCGTACGACTCGGCACTTCTTTTTAGCGTAAGCACTTCCCTAATCCCGCACGTCAGGTACACATGTACCGACTGGGTAGTCCTGCACCCAAACAAAACAGTTCCGGTGCAGAATTTGCATAGAGAGAAGAGGGAGTCCTAAATATAGGCGTGCAGACGAAGAGACGTGCAGACGAAGAGCGCACACATCTGTGTCAGCGAGCGACGTAGGCTAGGCTATCACTGTTAGCCTATCTTTGTCATTAGCCTAGGCCTAGGTCTATAACTGCAGGCATTTGAGTTTGCCCAGCTTCACAGATTTCCAGGGACGGACAAAAACAATGGCTTCTAGCCACTGCAACTGGAGAACAGTCGAGGTAAGTACGGTGGCAAGTAGGCTTACTAGAAGTGCGTGAAATAATGGGTGAAGTAGGATGTGCTTTACAACTGAAGTTACTCTGTTCTCTTACTTTTTTTTCTTGTTTGTTCTTTGACGGCCACACCCTACATTTGGCACAAGGTTGTTCCTGGTTTTTTAGAAAGATGTGAACAATCCGCGATGGTTTCAATCAGTGCCTTGAGTTATGTGCATGTTCTGTTGGCGTCTTTTTTTTCTTTCTGTTTTCCTTTACACCGTCCCCCCCCCCCCCCCCCCCCCCCCACTTGCCACCTCCCCCCCTCCCCTCCCCCCACTCACATCTATAGAGAACAGTCAATCAGGATGGTTTGTGCATAATTTATTTTCAGTTTTGTTGAAACTTGCCAGTGTCATTTAGAAAGTTTTGCAAGTTGCTGGTGTTTTTTTTGTTTTTGTTTTTAAAGACACATTCACAAGGGACTGGAGTGTAGAGTGACCTACCTTCTCACTGGTTAACAAAGGTCCCTTTTAGTTTTATCTTGCTGCCCAAAAATAATAGAAAGAAAGTAACCTTCTTCTTCTTCTTCTTCTTCTTCTTCTACCAATGTTCAGACAGAAATGCCTCACACTGCCATTAAGCACCTGCCAAATAACTTAAAATAAGTTAATATTTTGTAATGCAAAACTTAACTCTGGACATTGACTTCAACTCAAATTTCATAGTGTAAAATTTCTTCTTGTTTTTATTTTTTCTTGCACTTTCACTTTTAGCTAAATGTGCCTGGCCTTGTTAATTATGGTCCTCTACTGATACAGTGATAGGGAGCAGAGTATTCTACATATATAATTATTATGATATGCCATTTTGAAAGGAATTGTAAGGACAGGTGCATTTTCATCAGCCTGGCCCAGTTGTCTTGACCAACCTACCATGTCACATGAGTCACACCAAATTCTTCTATTGTCTGAAGTTAAATCAAGACTTGAAGTCTGCCTGAATAACTTGTTTCAAGACACTTTTTAGAGAGCTTGTGTGTTACTTTTAGTATGTTCAAGCATCCAAGGTTTCAGTAAGTAATGTTATAAGATGTTAAAGTATACGTGTATATGTGTGAGTTTACACACATGCATGCATGTGTGTATTTCATGTGTGTGTGTGTGTGTGCATGCATGTGCATGCACACAACACACGTATACATTATTTCATGTATGATTTTGTATCACAGTATTGTATGTGTGTGTGCTGTGATAATTGCTATTATATTAGACATGGACTGGGATAGTGCTTTTTGCGCATGCGTGGAAGCCACAGTAAGTGGTGCATAGCAGATTGTAGAAAAGGAGGCTGTACTGCAGTGTCTGTTTGAGAACTTTACAGAACTTCCTTCTGAATATGCACAGACATGTGTAGGTCTAGAGCTCTGTACAACAGACTTGTAACCAAAGGAAATGGAGATCTGTGTGCACACAAAGACAGACCTCTCTGAGAAGATGCATGCACACACATGCAGACAAGAACTCACAGATGTACACAGACCAGCACGCGCGCAGTTGGACACATGCAGACCTGTACAATGTATTATTAGCTTTTCAAAAATAAAATTTCTTTGTGATGTATGATACATGATACCTGTGATCAGTGCACTGTAAACACAAGGTGTATGTATGCATGGTGTATGTAATTTGTCTCATGACATGTTCACACTGTGATCAGTGCTTTCACTCTACGTCAGCTGGAAACACAGAAACATATATCTATATATATCTATATATATATATATATCTCTCTCTCTCTCTCTCTATATATATATATATATATAATTTACAGTCCTACACACTTGATGTACAGGGACCTGTCAGGAGTGTTCTATAGAGGGTATGTTAGACATTGCACTAGAAATATAGACATATAATACAATTATTCAGACATGTTTGATGTACACAAGCTTACAATTTACACTTGCTGATCATAGACAACCATTCATGTATGCATACACACAGACACAGACACAGACACTCACACACACACATACATACATACACACACACATGCACACACACACACACACACACACACACACACACACACACACACACACACACACACACACACACACACACACAGAGTGTCTCTCTATCTCTCTCACACACACACAAACACACTCACAAAGTCTCTCTCTCATACAAGTCACCCCCCCCCCCCCCCCCCCCCCCCCCCCCTCATTGGGAAAAATATTAAATGGGTTCGTGCCAAATCAATATTCTGATCAAAGCAGGCCAGTTGTAAGCAATTTCAATGCTTATATAAATAAATAGCCTCTCTGGTATAACTAATCAAAGGCAGCAATAAATAGTAACAGATTTGCTTTTTTGGAAAATGCAGTGGATTGCTTGTTGAAATCCTTTGCTAAGTAATGGTAGGGTAGAGAGTAAAGACAGCCAGAAACCCCGATCTTGCTCTTCATGAGGCGATTGTCACTGACCTGCTTTTTTTATTTCACTTATCCTTGCCCCCATTTGCAAAGTGGAAATGCACACCGGCACTTTAGACAGTGAATGCAGTTTATACCACAACTTAACAGTTCGTGAACCACTCACAATAGTAGAATTTGATAACAATGATAACGGTTGATGTTGGCCTAATATATCAAGTACAGTTTTTAAATGTTAAAAATGAATCTAGAAATTATTGACAAATTTTATGTAACCACCCCCCCCCCAGTTATTTGAAATTATCAAAAGCTGCTGGTGGTTCTATGTGTGTGCGGATGCATGCATGTTTTTCTTTCTTTTTTTTCTCTTTTTTTTTCACTTTTTTTTTCATTTGTTTTTTTCTCCTGTTCACTGCTGTTCTGGGATATATATGTTGTTTTCTTCTGTTCACTGCTGTTCTGGGATTATATATATATATATTATATATATATATATATATATATATATATATATATATATATAATATATGTTTTCTTCTCCTGTTCACTGCTGTTCTGGGATATATAAGTAAATATATATATCATATACATGTGTATCTCTCTCTCTCTCTCTCTCTCGCTCTCTCGCTCTCTCTCTCTCTCTCTCTCTCTCTCTCTCTCTCTCTCTATATATATATATATATATATGTTCTCTTCTCTGTTCACTGCTGTTCTGGGATATATAAGTAAATATATATATATCATATACATGTGTATATATACATATATATATGTGTGTATATATACATATATATATATATATATATATATATATAAAATATATATATATATATATATTATATATATATATATATATATATATATATATTATATATATATATATGTTTTCTTCTCCTGTTCACTGCTGTTCTGGGATATATATGTGTGTTTTCTGCTGTTCACTGCTGTTCTATATATATGTGTGTGTGTGTGTGTGTGTGTGTGTGTGCTTTCTGCTGTTCACTGTGTCCTCAAACAGCCTGTTTTTATTGTATCTATCTGTCCCGTAGTCTGACGACCGTGGGGGCACCCTCAAAGACTCAACAACCAGTTCCCTCCATTCCTCTCTCTGTTCTGCCTTTCTCAGGGTTTTGTTGAGTTCTAGGCCTGTCCATTTGCTGATGTTATCCTCCCAGCTCTTCCTTGGTCTGCCTCTTCTTCTTCCTCCTGTTTTTATTGGCCTATTCATATTTTATTGCAATGAAATTAATTCAAGGTATTTTGTTATCTAATTGTTTTTGGTTTTTAACAGACCAAAAGTGTTACATAATTTGAAGGGATTAGATCATAGATGGGATTGATTTTGAACTTGAGGTGTGTGTCAATGGAGCTGCTGACATTGAGAAAAGGTGACAGCCCTGATAATGTGATATGGCCTTTGTTGGTGGGGCATCAAAAGGAAGATGAAATATCACACTCACAGCTAGAAAAACGAAACAAAACAAAATTATGTTAAAAAAAATCACAACCTTACCTGGTTTAGTTCATACCTTACTGACCGATTCCAGACAGTCACAGTAAACAAGATTCAGTCAGTACCTGCCAGATTGGAATGTGGAGTCCCGCAGGGATCAGTTCTGGGCCCTGTTCTTTTCACTCTCTACACTGCTCCACTGTCACATATAATTAACTGCCATCAGATCAACCATCATTTTTTTGCAGATGACTCTCAGATTCTAAGCAGCGACACTCCTGAAAATCTGCCTTCTCTCTTTACAAATATGGCCCACTGCTTTCAAGATATCCAAAATTGGATGATACAAAACAAGTTACAGCTAAATGCAGATAAAACGGAAACCATGCTTGTAGGGACCAAACACAAACTCTCTTCCATCACAACAGCTTCAATACAACTTGGCAATGCATCAGTCCCTTTATCCACTGCTGTGAAGTATCTAGGGGTCATTATTGACAACACACTCTCTATGCAAAAATTCATCACCCAGTCCTGCCAGTCCTGCTACTATCAATTACGGGGTATTAGTGCAATTCGAAAGTACCTGTCCACAGATGCAACATCCAAACTTGTTGCATCTCTCATTCTTTCACGTCTGGACTATTGCAATTCTCTGTTGGCTGGTCTGCCAGCATCATCAATCCAATCCCTTCAACATATACAAAACTCTGCAGCTCGACTAATCCTCAGAAAGAAAAAATCTGAGCATATTACCCCTCTCTTGCAATCTCTCCACTGGCTGCCTGTGCCACAGAGAGTAAACTATAAGATCAGTACGCTCTGTTACAAATATCTCCACAAAACAGCACCCTCCTACCTCTGTGAATGTCTTCACTTGTACACTCCTTCTCGTTCCCTCCCTCTGCTGCAGATACCTTGTCCTTACGAATACCTAGATTCAACCAATCCACCATCAGCTGTCGCTCTTTCTCAATTTCTGGTCCATTGATGTGGAATGATCTCCCTCTCTCTCTCTCTGCCAAAAGCCTTCTTATGACACTTTTAAATCCAGTCTCAAGACATATTTATTTCAAACCTAAGATATTCCTCTCCTGCTTCATCTCATAGTTTTTCCCTGCCTTCAACAGCCAAGATTCTACTGCCCTGCCGGTGTGTGTATGTGTGTGTGTGTGTGTGTGTGTGTGTGTGTTGTGTGTGTGTGTGCGTGCACATTTGGACTTGATGGAACTATTACTTGTTACTGGTTGTATGACTGTGTAAGAATGAGTTGAGTGCAAGCGCTTTGATTTGTCTCTGCAAGATATAGCGCTATATAAATTCCATTTATTATTATTATAATCATCTCACCTTTTTTCCCATGAAATCAAAATGGAGCTCTTTCTGGGTAGAGATTGTAATCTTATATCAAAGAGTGCAGTGGGGTTTTTGGTTGTTTTTTTTTTCCTTTCTGTTCTGTCTGCATCTGAATTTGTTTGCAATCTGAATACAGTGAATAGTGAGCTGTTTGTTTGGTTGCTTTTCAGTGGAATGCTTGGGTTTTTTCCCCAGGGCAACGTTTTTTGTGTTGCCATGGTTTCTTGCGTGTTGCACTGTATGCAGCAGGTTTGATCTGTCACCTCAAACTTGTCCCCGATGGTGGAGTGCAGCTGCCTTCAAAGTCAGGCAAAACTGGGTGCATATTCAAAATCACACCATTTGCCGATTTGGTGAACCTCAGAGCTTTAGCTGAGGAAAAGAAAAGAAGAAAAAAACCCAACCCCCAAAACAACTGAAATGATGATCTCCCCCCCCCCCCCTCCTCAGTGGCCATATATATTGCTTCCTGGTTCATAATGTAAATTATAATCATACTGTTGGTGTTAACTGGAGTCAACCAGATAGCTTGCACTGTTGTAGTCTACATTTCTTAGCAGTCAGAAAAGAAGTGTGTGTGTGTGTGTGGTGTGTGTGTGTGTGTATGGTGTATGTGTGTGTGTGTAGTGTGTGTGGTTGTGTGTGTGTGTGGTGTGTGTGTGTGTGTGTTGTGTGTGGTGTGTGTGTGTGTGGTGTGTATGTTGTGTGGTGTGCGTGTGTGTGTGCATGCGTGTGTGTGTGTATGTGGGGTTGTGTGTGTGTGTGTTGTGTATGTGTGTGTGTTGTGTATGATGTGTTTTTGTGTGTGTGTGTGTGTGTGTTGTGTGTATGTATGTATGTATTTTTTTTTTTTTTTTTTTTATATCGAGGATAATGGAATAAGCACTTATGTGCCTTTTTACATCCAGTCCCTGTGTGTATGTGGTTTTGTATGTATGTGTATGTTGCTGCTCTGCTGCAGATACCTTGTGCCTACGAATACCTAGATTCAACCAATCCACCATTGAGCCACCTGGAATGAGCTCCCTCTCTTTGCCAGAAGCCTAGCTATGACACTTTTAAATCCAGCCTCAAGACTTGTCTATTTCAAACCTAAGATTTCCCCCCTCCTGTTTCATATCAGAGCTATCCCAACTTCACTAACCCATGTCCTATCACCCTGCTAAAGTATACAACCTGTGTGAGTGTACTTTTGAAAAACATTTGACTATTGAAATTTTATTTCATAGATTTTGTCTGCAGCGCACCATGTTTGTAATATCTGTTTCTTTAAACTATTGATTATTTATCATTGATTGCATGGCTGTGTAAGATTAGGTTGAATGCATGCACTTTGATTTGTCTTTGCAAGATATAGCGCTATATAAGTTCCATGTATTATCATTATTATTATGTATGTGTGTATGTATACATGTGTGTGTATGTTACAGGAGTGGACAGCACTAAAGGTACCACTCTCCACCCCTAGCAATGAAGCCAGCAAGATGTATGACGCCACCCTCACCCAGGTTTGTCGAATTACTCACTCACCTGTGCTGTATTTTCAGTATGGAGTGAATGTCAAAGTGTTGCTCAGTTTGAATGGCTCTGGTGTTTGCAACGAAGTGTTGGTTGAATTTGAGAAAGACTGGTACTAGGGGCAGGATGACCCTCCCAGAACCAGTCCCCACCAAAAATAGAACCCGACATTGACACTCAGCAACCTACCTCCTCCCAAACTGCAGGCTTCTCCGCAGACAGACAGACAGACAGACAGACAGACAGAAATTTATCCTTCTGCCCCAGTCCTGACTGTAATCACGATACTGTAATAACCTTCCTGCTCAAGTTGCTCTCAGTCCCACCCTGAAAGGCTTCAAATCCCTGAGTCTGAAACCCCCTCCCCCCCCCTCCACCCCTACCTCTCCACCTCCTTCCTCCATTCCCCATCCCCTCTCCCTCCCGATCTTCAAACTCTTACCTCAGGCAAGATATTCTCCCCCCCCCCCCCCCCCAGGCACACTTCTCCTTCTATAGTCTGCACAATCTGCACCATGATTTATTTCTCTCTTTTAAAAAAGTTTTTATTTTGAGGATAATGGTGCAGTTTTGTAAATTGTGTCATCCGTTCCCCGTCAGCACACTGGCCTACTCTTCCGAAAAGCGGAACGGGTTTTAGCATGTGCGCAAGATGATCTGCATGTGTTCTCGCACACGGGACCTCAGTTTATAGTCTCATCCCGAGGACTTTTGGGGAGAATGGAGTCGGCACTGATGTTAGCTCCAGAGGAAAACTCCTCTAGAACGAGAATCGAACCCTGGGTCAGCAGATGACAAATGCGTCACTCTGACCACCAAGGCGGTAGAGAAAGGAAAGAAGAAGCCTAGCGGTTAGAGCACTGCTGCACTCGAGGCCTGATGGTCCGGGATCGAGCCTCCACTCAGGCACTCTGTGAGGGGATTAATTTTTACCCTGGAGAGAACATCAGTACTGACCCCACTGTCAGCCAAGTCCTTCAGATGAGGCCATAAACCAAAGCTCCCGTGTATCAATGCACGCAGAACATCTTGCACACATGACTAAAAAAAACACCTGTTTCACCTTTCGGAAGAGTAGGCCATTTTGTGCTGGTCGGAACGGATGATAGAAACGTTGTGTAAAAACACAGGCATGCAGGTATTGGGGTTTAGACACCACGCCCACAGGCAGAATGCGGCTGCCTTGATGCTGGGGTAACATGCACATAATTATGCAAAATCTCACCGTTGGTGAACCTCTGAGCTGTGTCCAAGGAATGAATCACCATGTAACACACGTAGCATGTAACACACGTAGCATGTAACACACGTAGCATGTAACACACGTAGCATGTAACACACGTAGCATGTAACACATGTAGCATGTAAGTAACACATGTAGCATGTAAGTAACACATGTAGCATGTAAGTAACACATGTAGCTT
>CM054166.1:35497463-35522463 GCA_028751875.1 Rapana venosa
TGGTGGTGGTGACTGCTGTGGTCATGGTGGTGGTGACTGCTGTGGTCATGGTGGTGGTGGTGACTGCTGTGTGCATGGTGGTGGTGGTGGTGACTGCTGTGTGCATGGTGAGGGTGGTGACTGCTGTGGTCATGGTGGTGGTGGTGACTGCTGTGTGCATGGTGGTGGTGACTGCTGTGGTCATGGTGGTGGTGGTGACTGCTGTGTGCATGGTGGTGGTGACTGCTGTGGTCATGGTGGTGGTGGTGACTGCTGTGTGCATGGTGGTGGTGGTGACTGCTGTGTGCATGGTGGTGGTGACTGCTGTGGTCATGGTGGTGGTGGTGACTGCTGTGTGCATGGTGGTGGTGACTGCTGTGGTCATGGTGGTGGTGGTGACTGCTGTGGTCATGGTGGTGGGGGTGACTGCTGTGTGCATGATGGTGGTGACTGCTGTGGTCATGGTGGTGGTGGTGACTGCTGTGGTCATGGTGGTGGTGGTGGTGACTGCTGTGTGCATGGTGGTGGTGGTGACTGCTGTGGTCATGGTGGTGGTGGTGACTGCTGTGTGCATGGTGGTGGTGGTGACTGCTGTGGTCATGGTGGTGGTGACTGCTGTGGTCATGGTGGTGGTGACTGCTGTGTGCATGGTGGTGGTGGTGACTGCTGTGGTCATGGTGGTGGTGGTGACTGCTGTGGTCATGGTGGTGGTGGTGACTGCTGTGTGCATGGTGGTGGTGACTGCTGTGGTCATGGTGGTGGTGGTGACTGCTGTGGTCATGGTGGTGGGGGTGACTGCTGTGTGCATGATGGTGGTGACTGCTGTGGTCATGGTGGTGGTGGTGACTGCTGTGGTCATGGTGGTGGTGGTGGTGACTGCTGTGTGCATGGTGGTGGTGGTGACTGCTGTGGTCATGGTGGTGGTGGTGGTGACTGCTGTGTGCATGGTGGTGGTGACTGCTGTGTGCATGGTGGTGGTGGTGGTGACTGCTGTGTGCATGGTGGTGGTGACTGCTGTGTGCATGGTGGTGGTGGTGGTGACTGCTGTGTGCAGTGGTGGTGGTGACTGCTGTGGTCATGGTGGTGGTGACTGCTGTGTGCATGGTGGTGGTGGTGACTGCTGTGTGCATGGTGGTGGTGGTGGTGACTGCTGTGGTCATGGTGGTGGTGACTGCTGTGTGCATGGTCGTGGTGACTGCTGTGTGCATGGTGGTGGTGGTGACTGCTGTGGTCATGGTGGTGGTGGTGACTGCTGTGTGCATGGTGGTGGTGGTGGTGACTGCTGTGTGCATGGTGGTGGTGGTGGTGACTGCTGTGTGCATGGTGGTGGTGGTGACTGCTGTGGTCATGGTGGTGGTGGTGACTGCTGTGTGCATGGTGGTGGTGGTGACTGCTGTGTGCATGGTGGTGGTGACTGCTGTGTGCATGGTGGTGGTGACTGCTGTGTGCATGGTGGTGGCGACTGCTGTGTGCATGGCGGTGGTGGTGACTGCTGTGTGCATGGTGGTGGTGGTGACTGCTGTGTGCATGGTGGTGGTGGTGACTGCTGTGGTCATGGTGGTGGTGGTGACTGCTGTGTGCATGGTGGTGGTGACTGCTGTGGTCATGGTGAGGGTGGTGGTGACTGCTGTGTGCATGGTGGTGGTGGTGACTGCTGTGTGCATGGTGGTGGTGGTGACTGCTGTGTGCATGGTGGTGGTGACTGCTGTGGTCATGGTGAGGGTGGTGGTGACTGCTGTGTGCATGGCGGTGGTGACTGCTGTGTGCATGGTGGTGGTGACTGCTGTGGTCATGGTGGTGGTGACTGCTGTGTGCATGGTGGTGGTGGTGACTGCTGTGTGCATGGTGGTGGTGGTGACTGCTGTGTGCATGGTGGTGGTGGTGACTGCTGTGTGCATGGTGGTGGTGACTGCTGTGGTCATGGTGAGGGTGGTGGTGACTGCTGTGTGCAGTGGTGGTGGTGACTGCTGTGTGCATGGTGGTGGTGGTGACTGCTGTGTGCATGGTGGTGGTGACTGCTGTGGTCATGGTGAGGGTGGTGGTGACTGCTGTGTGCATGGTGGTGGTGACTGCTGTGTGCATGGTGGTGGTGACTGCTGTGGTCAGGTGACTGCTGTGGTCATGGTGGTGGTGGTGACAGCTGTGGTCATGGGGGTGGTGACTGCTGTGTGCATGGTGGTGGTGGTGACAGCTGTGGTCATGGTGGTGGTGACTGCTGTGTGCATGGTGGTGGTGGTGACTGCTGTGTGCATGGTGGTGGTGGTGACTGCTGTGGTCATGGTGGTGGTGGTGGTGACTGCTGTGTGCATGGTGGTGGTGGTGACTGCTGTGTGCATGGTGGTGGTGGTGGTGACTGCTGTGGTCATGGTGGTGGTGGTGACTGCTGTGTGCATGGTGGTGGTGGTGACTGCTGTGGTCATGGTGGTGGTGACTGCTGTGGTCATGGTGAGGGTGGTGGTGACTGCTGTGTGCATGGTGGTGGTGGTGACTGCTGTGGTCATGGTGGTGGTGGTGACTGCTGTGGTCATGGTGAGGGTGGTGGTGACTGCTGTGTGCATGGTGGTGGTGGTGACTGGTGTGTGCATGGTGGTGGTGACTGGTGTGGTCATGGTGGTGGTGGTGACTGCTGTGTGCATGGTGGTGGTGGTGACTGCTGTGGTCATGGTGGTGGTGGTGACTGCGGTGTGCATGGTGGTGGTGACTGCTGTGTGCGTGGTGGTGGTGGTGGTGACTGCTGTAGTCATGGTGGTGGTGACTGCTGTGTGCATGGTGGTGGTGGTGACTGCTGTGTGCATGGTGAGGGTGGTGACTGCTGTGTGCATGGTGAGGGTGGTGGTGACTGCTGTGTGCATGGTGAGGGTGGTGGTGACTGCTGTGTGCATGGTGGTGGTGGTGACTGCTGTGGTCATGGTGGTGGTGGTGACTGCTGTGTGCATGGTGGTGGTGGTGACTGCTGTGGTCATGGTGGTGGTGGTGACTGCTGTGGTCATGTGGTGGTGGTGACTGCTGTGTGCAGGGTGGTGGTGTGACTGCTGTGTGCATGGTGGTGGTGGTGACTGCTGTGTGCGTGGTGGTGGTGGTGGTGACTGCTGTGTGCATGGTGGTGGTGACTGCTGTGGTCATGGTGGTGGTGACTGCTGTGTGCATGGTGGTGGTGGTGACTGCTGTGTGCATGGTGGTGGTGGTGACTGCTGTGTGCATGGTGGTGGTGGTGACTGCTGTGGTCATGGTGATGGTGGTGACTGCTGTGTGCATGGTGGTGGTGGTGACTGCTGTGTGCATGGTGGTGGTGACTGCTGTGGTCATGGTGATGGTGGTGACTGCTGTGTGCAGTGGTGGTGGTGGTGACTGGTGTGGTCATGGTGGTGGTGACTGCTGTGGTCATGGTGATGGTGGTGACTGGTGTGGTCATGGTGGGGGTGGTGACTGCTGTGTGCATGGTGGTGGTGGTGACTGCTGTGTGCAGTGGTGGTGGTGGTGACTGGTGTGGTCATGGTGGTGGTGACTGGTGTGGTCATGGTGGTGGTGACTGCTGTGTGCATGGTGAGGGTGGTGACTGCTGTGTGCGTGGTGGTGACTGCTGTGTGCATGGTGGTGGTGACTGCTGTGTGCGTGGTGGTGGTGGTGACTGGTGTGGTCATGGTGGTGGTGACTGCTGTGTGCGTGGTGGTGGTGGTGACTGGTGTGGTCATGGTGGTGGTGGTGACTGCTGTGTGCAGTGGTGGGGCAGTGCCTGTCCCTCAACCTGCAGCTGTTCAGCGGGCGGGTGGTGAGTGGAGGGGGGGACGGGGACTTCCAGCGGGGGCTGCAGGCGCTGCTGCAGCAGGCGCAGAGACAGAAGCACCTGGCGCCCGCCGAGAGACAGCACGTGGAGGCTGTGCAGCTGTTCGCTGATGGGTGGGTGTGGGGGGGGGGGGGGGGGGGGGGGCCAGTGGGGGGGGGGGGGTGGGTGTGTTGGTGTGTGGGGGGTGGGGTGCGGGGGGGGGGGGGGGGGGAGGGGGGGGGTGGTTGGTGTGGTGGGGGGGGGGTTTGTGGGGGGGGGCATTGTATGTGTGTGTCTCAAATTTATTCTTTTCTTTTTTGTTGCAAATGTTTATTTCCAGATGGTGCATTGTGTATGTGTGTGTCTCAAATTTCTTCTTTTTTTTGTGTGTGCAAATGTTTATTTCCAGATGGTACATTGTGTATGTGTGTGTGAAATTCATTTAAAAAAAAAATTGTTATCTCCAGATGGTACAGTGTGTGTGTGTGTGTGTGTGTATGTTTGATTTTATGTTTGTTCACTTAAAGTGATATTAGAGGAAAGGGGAAGGGGGGCTGATGAGATGAGGGCTTCTTCTTCGTCGAACACTCTGACAGCAACTATTGTCTGTTATACGAGTGAAAATGCGTCATGCTGCTGTTAAGCGCCTGACAAGTCAGACCCAGCACATCCAAATTTGGTGGCATAAGATGAGGGCTTTAAAACAAAGAGATAAGTGTTGGTATTGAAAGAATTTGTGTGTATCAAAATTTGGATTCCAAACCATACAAATAATATGGTGCACAAACTTGCAAACAGAACAAAAACACAGAACAACCGCACACTATGCTGAAAGCGGAACCTGTACAATTGCAAATCACTCTGATGGTAACACTGTTACAGTCTCCAGTCATAGTTTCCACAAAAGAAATGATTGTAGACCGCATCAGCGACAGTGCTATCTCGCATAATAAGTGTGGATTGGTTAGAACCTCATTCAGAGATTTATCTTGAATGGCTGGTAGGGACGATTTTAAAGCCCTTACATTGGTGCAAAATATGAATATTTGAAAGTTTGTCACCGCATACACATTGTATATTTTGTGCAAATTTTGCTCAAAAGGCATTTAATTTCAGTCTGAATCAGAGAAACGAAGTTTTTTAGTACAATATTTTTGAATGCCATACCTAGCACAAAGAATATTCTCAATACCCAGAGGTGAATAATTGTGCTGGGGATAGCTGCCTCTAGCCTCTTGCTGTTTCTTTTTCACATGTTTCCAGCAAACATCTTGAAGCAAAGCATAACCCTCATGAAGAGAAACAGGAACATGTCAGACATTCGAACAACTAGAATGATTTGCTGCTTATTTAGCTGCTATGTCAACTTTATCATTAAAATGAATACTACATTGAGATGGAACCCAGCAGAAAATAACATTTGAACCTCTCAGAATAAGAAAGTGTACCAAATTATTAATTTCAGTTAGACCCAGCCTGTTTAAAATAATTGTTTCTATATGTTGTCATGTATGGGATGTAAGTGCCACAGATCTGTAACTTTTTGTATCACTTTTAAAATTTTCCTTGTTTTAATAATTACGGGAATAATAATAATAAATAATAATAATAATACATGGAACTTATATAGCGCTATATCTTGAAAAGAAAATCAAAGCGCATGCATTCAACCTAATCTTACACAGTCATGCAATCAATGATAAATGATCAATAGTTTAAACAAACAGATATTTACAAACATAGTGCGCTGCAGACAAAAATCTATGAAATAAAATGTCAATAGTCAAATGTTTTACAAAAGCACACACACACACTCACTTAGGTCCTATACATTAGCAGGGTGATAGGACATGGGTTAGTGAAGGTGGGATAGCTCTGATATGAAACAGGAGGGGGGAAATCTTAGGTTTGAAATAAATATGTCTTGAGGCTGGATTTAAAAGTGTCATAACTAGGTTTCTGGCGAAGAGAGATAGGGAGCTCATTCCAGGTAAAATGGACCCGAAATAGAGAAAGAGCGGCGGCCAACAGTGGATTGGTTGAATCTAGGTATTCGTAGGCACAAGGTATCTGCAGTAGAGCGGAGGGAACGTGAAGGAGTGTACAGGTTAAGACATTCACAGAGGTAGGAGGGTGCAGTTTTGTGGAGACATTTGTAACAGAGGGTACTGATCTTATAATTTACTCTCTGTGGCACAGGCAGCCAGTGGAGAGATCGCAAGAGAGGGGTAATGTGCTCAGATTTTTTCTTTCTGAGAACTAGTCGAGCTGCGGAGTTTTGTATACGTTGAAGGGAGTGGATAGATGATGCTGGCAGACCAGACAAAAGAGAATTGCAATAGTCCAGACGTGAAAGAATGAGAGAAGTGACAAGTTTGGCTGTTGCATCAGTGGACAGGTACTTTCGAATTGCACTAATACGCTGTAATTGATAGTAGCACGACTGACAGGTCTGGGTGATGAATTTTTTCATAGAGAGTGTGTTGTCAATAACAACACCTAGATACTTCACAGCAGTGGATAGAGGGACTGATGTATTGCCAAGTTCAATTGAAGCTGTTGTAATGGAAGAGAGTTTGTGTTTGGTCCCTACGAGCATGGCTTCGGTTTTATCTGCATTTAGCTGTAATTTGTTCTGTGCATTCAGTTTTGAATATCTTCAAAGCAGCGGGCCATATTTGTCAGGAGAGAAGGCAGATTTTCAGGAGTAACGCTGCTTTGAATCTGAGAGTCATCTGCGTAAAAATGATGGTTGATTTGATGACGTTTTATTATATGTGACAGTGGGGCAGTGTAAAGAGTGAAAAGAACAGGGCCTAGAACTGATCCCTTTGGGACTCCGCATTCCAGTTTGGCAGGTATTGATTGAATCTTGTTTACTGCAACTGTCTGGAATCGGTCAGTAAAGTATGAATTAAACCAGGTGAGGGCTATGCCAGTAACACCGAACGTTTTTTGAAGACGGGAGAGAAGAATTGAGTGGTCTATAGTATCGAAGGCTGCTGATAAGTCGAGTAGAGTGAGAAGGGAGATTTTCCCTGAGTCAGAAGCAAGTAGAAGCGTAGTAGACTGCTTCCAGACTAGAGGTAGTTTACCTCCAGCATTGTTGGAGTAATTTGTGTAGTAAAAGGACCCAATTTTCAGGTCAATGTTTAACATTTTGTTGGAAATAGCATCTACCCTGACTGACATTTGTTATTACTTAGAGATTGAATAAAATCCCTAAGCTCTGACAAAGTTATTGGTGTATTTATAAATAATGTATTGTCAGGAAAGGGATCTTTGTATACATCTTTTTTGTGTTTCTGTATTTCTGTAAGTCATTTCTGACTGTGAAAGACAAATGTTGCTCACGGTATTACCAAACATATCAATGAAAGCTTCAGCCTTGTCAGAATTAGTGGGGAACTCTTTATCTTTAACCAGAATTGGACAAGATGGCTGCTGCATTCCATGTTTCATTTCATTGAACTTTTTCCATACTTCTGCAAATCCTTACGAGTACAAATTTCCTGTTTACAAAAGTTAGACCAGAATTCATGTTTAACTTGTTCAATAATTTTACCACTTAACAAAAGATGGTTAGCTTGCGATTTATTTGGCAAGTGTTTTGAGTGCTTTTTTTCTTTTTGACAGCATTTTCGCGAAGTTCATTCCACCATATGCCCCCTACACGTGTACCAGACTTCACAGATGAATATCTGGGAATAGAACAATCTGCAAGTTTTAAAACTGCTTTTGTAAATCTATCATAAAACGTGTCTATGCTATCGCATTGTATACAGCTAGTATCATGCACTTTTAGAAAAGATTGAAACAGGTCCCAGTTTGCTTTATTATAGTTATATTTTGGAATCGTATCTTTGACTTTGTGGTCAAGTGCTGGCCTTCCATATAATGTAATGATAATTGGTAAGTGATCACTTCCTAGCCAATCACTATAAGTTTCCCATGTGCAGTGTGGGCTATAGAGAGGAGAAATAAGAGAGAATCTACAGCAGTAGCTCTGTGATTTGCAATATCGGGAATCTCTCGTAATTCTTCCATCATTAAGGAGGTATAAAGAGGAATCAACAATGTTCTCTAAAACTCTTTTACTAGTAATAAGATACTCATGATCTTTTTCCCCAAAAAGGAGAACGAGCATCGAAATCACCAGCTATTAGCCATTTTTCTGTTCAAAGTTGTATAGATCTCACCCAGCCTGTATTATCTTCATGTGGACCTTTTGGCACATAAACGGAAACAATATTAACAATCTGATCATCACTTAGTTTTACACAGGCTGCATGTGAACAAATGTTCCGACTATTGTCTGGAACAGGAGAGGGGCATGAGCTATGCTCTTAAAGTTGCACGTACATAAACGGCTGTTTGTATTTTACCATCAGCACCTGCCTTTTCATGAATGGGAGGACAATAAAAAGTAGGCAGCTTTGGCAAGCAATTTTCATTAACATCCAGGGACTGAAAAATAAGTATTTTATAATTCTCTGAGGTGAGAATAGATGTTGAAAAAGAAATGAGTGATTTGTTTTGATGGGCCTACAGTGTGTGTGTGCATGTGAGTGAGGTGGTACAATGTGTGTGTGTGTGTGTGAGATTCAGATTCAGATTTAGAATATTTTACTGTCATAAAAGGCATGTGATGTAGACGTGTTTGACACAACAAAAACAAATGCCAGTTAAAATAGTAATAATAATAATGATATATGGAATTTATATAGCGCTGAATCTTGTAAATAACAAACAAATCGAAGCGCTTGCACTCAATCATTTACAGGCATGCAACTCCTTAAACATAATGAACAACAGATTTCAAAACCATGCGCGCACACGTATGCACGCACACACACGCGCACACACACACACACACACACACACACACACACACACACTCGGAACAACACTTAGAAGGTGAAAGATGCTGTTGAAAATTAGGGACAGATATTTTGGGGGAAAGTCTCAGGTAGGAAATAAGTGTGTTTTGAGGCTGGATTTGAAGGTATCAAGTGAAGGCTTTTGGCGAAGTGAAAGAGGGAGGTCATTCCAGGTGGATGGACCAGAAACAGAGAAGGAGCGACGGCCAACAGTGGTTTGTTTGAATCTGGGTGTTCGAAAGCACAAAGTATCTGCGGCTGAACGAAGGGAACGGGATGGAGTGTACAGATGAAGACAGTTACAGAGATAAGAGGGTGCAGATTTGTGGAGACATTTGAAACAGAGGGTATTGATTATATACTCCAGTCTTTGTGAGACAGGCAGCCAGTGAAGTGATCGCAGAAGAGGAGTGATGTGTTCAGATTTTTTTCTTTCTTAGGACCAGTCGAGCTGCAGAGTTTTGTATGCATTGAAGAGAGTGGATAGATGATGCTGGTAGGCCAGCCAAAAGAGAATTACAGTAGTCTAAACGTGAAAGAATGAGAGATGTGACGAGCTTGGAAGTTGCATCAGTGGACAGATACTTGCGAATCCCGCTTATGCGCCGTAATTGATAGTAGCAAGACTGGCAGGTCTGGGTGATGAATTTTTTCATAGAGAGTGTGTTGTCAAGAACTACTCCTAAATACTTCACATAGTTGGACAAAGGAACTGACGTATTGCCGAATTCTATTGAAGCTTTTGCGGTAGAGGAAAGTTTATGTTGGGTCCCTATGAGCATGGCTTCGGTTTTATCGGCATTAAGTTGTAACTTGTTCTGAGTCATCCAGTTTTGAATGTCTTGAAGGCAGTAGGACATATTTGTCAGGAGGGAAGGCAAGTTTTCAACAGTATCACTGCACTGAAGCTGAGTATCATCGGCATAGAAATGATGATCAATATGGTGGTTGTTTATTATATGTGAGAGTGGAGCAGTGTAGAGAGTAAAGAGAACAGGGCCCAGGACTGATCCCTGCAGGACTCCACATTCCATTATGACAGGTTTTGATTGAATTTTGTTTACAACAACTTTCTGGAACCTGTCTGTGAGGTATGAAGTAAACCAGGTGAGGGCTGTGCCGTTAATACCAAAAGTATTTTGGAGGTGAGAAAGAAGAATTGAGTGATCTATGGTATCAAAGGCTGCAGATAAGTCAAGAAGAGTGAGGAGGGAGAAAATCATCTACTGACTCAAAATGAGCAGTGGTGTGTGTGTATGTGTGGGTGTGTGATGGTACATTGTGTGTGTGTGTTGTGTGTATGGTGTGTGTGTGTGCGTGTGCATGTATGTGTGTGTGCGTGTGTGTAAGTAAGTAAGTCAGTCTTCAGTTTTAACGTCTTTCCACTTTAAGTGATTAATACCAGACGACCCTAAAATAGGAGACTGAGTATGTGAGAGAGAGATCTACTCTGTGTGTGTGTGTGCGTGTGCATGTGTGGGGGTGCCCCTGCATGCATGCGCGCTTGTGTGTGTAATAACTAGTAATAACAAAGGAAATAGTATTCTTAACATGAACAGATCAAGAACAGAAATTAAAAAAAACAACAAATTGTAATTAAAACATAACTACAAGAACTACCATATATACCCGATATGACTTAACAATAAACCCTTAGCAATTTCAATTGTTAACGTACCATTGTTCAAAACTACTTCAATTGAATTCTCAGAAAAGGCAGTGTGTATGTGAGAGAGAGATGGTACATTGTGTGTGTTGTGTGTGTGCATGCATGCATGTGTGCGTGCATGCGTGTGTGCGTGCGTGCATGTGTGTTCATGTATTGAAGAGACAGTGTCATCGCTTTCTTTCTTTCCTTCCCTCTTTTCTCTCCCTTGATGTACTTGGCCCTGTTAGTTTCCTCCCTTCCTGTTGCATAACTTTTAAAGAAAGAAAAAATTGAAGAACAGATTTTCCATTAAAGAGGGAATCTCTTGTACATATTTTTAGAGTAAGTTTCTAGTACAAATTGCCCAGAAAATAGGGAATTTCTAGTCCAGACAGACTTTCTAGAAACTTGGAAAATTTCTTGTACAGATTTTCCAGAAAAGAGGAAATGTCTAGCACTGATTGTCTGCCAAAAGAGAGAGATAAATAAAGCACAGATTTGTTGGAAAAGGGAAAACTCGTACTGCAGATTTCTGTTCAGACTTTTTATAGAAGGTGGAAAATCTCATTGTCGTTGACAGAGACCGCGACAAGCTACACAATTATTGATTGACAAAGATAATTATGCAGCGAAAGATAATACAAAGCGCCATAAGGCAAAACGAGACACCACACAATACATGATGACAGCGGTAACTGATAGACCTGTAATTTCTTTTCCAGTCTGGGGGTATTTTTATTTTATTTTATACATCAGTTTGATATTGCAGCTGTTGTCAGGACACTTGTTGTGATATCACTTATCAGTATGTTGCGTGTGTAACAACATCCTGTGTGACAGGTGCTGTACAGTTGGCGATGTTTTTTATATTATTTAAAAATTTTAAAATTCTTTTATATCAAGGATAATGGAATAAGCACTGGTGTGCTTTTTTACATCTAGTCCCCGTGTGTATGCGGTTTTGTAAATTTTGTCATCTGTTCCCACCGGCACACATTGGCCTACTCTTACGAAAAGCGGAACAGGATTTAACATGTGCGCAAGATGTTCTGCGTGCGTTTGCACATGGGGCCTCGGTTTAAAGTCTCATCCAAAGGACTTTTGGGGATAGTGGAGTCTGCACTGTGTGTGTGCGTGTGTGTACAAGTACATTGCAGTGTGTGTGTGTGTGTGTACAAGTACATTGCAGTGTGTGTCTATGTGTGTGTCTCTGTGTGTGTGTACAAGTACATTGCAGTGTGTGTGTGTGCGTGTACAAGTACATTGCGGTGTGTTTGTGTATGCGTGCGCGCGTACATGCTCATGCCTCTGTGTATGCACACACACACTCACACACACACACATGCATGTCTTATGCGTGTGTGTGTGCTCGTGTATACAAGTACATTGATTTGTTGCTTTACAAGATTCAACAAAAACTATATAAATTCCATACATTAGTAGTAGTAGTAGTAGTAGTAGTAGTAGTAGAAGTAGTAGTAGTAGTAGTAGTAGTAGTAGTAGTAGTAGTAGTAGTAGTAGTAGTAGTACATTGCGGCATCTGCGTGTGTGGGTGGGGGCAGGTACATGAAGGTGTGTGTGTGTGTGCGCGTGTATACAAGTACATTGATTTGTTGCTTTACAAGATTCAGCGCTATATAAATTCCATACATTATTATCATTATTACTATTATTATTATTATTATTATCATTATTATTACTACGACATTGCGGCATGTGCGCCCGCGTGTGTGTGTGTGGATGGTGTGTGTGTGGATGGTGTGTGTGTGGATGGTGTGTGTGTGGATGGTGTGTGGGGTGGTGGTGTGGTGGTGTGTGTGTGGTGTGTGTGTGGATGGTGTGTGTGTGGATGGTGTGTGGATGGTGTGTGTGTGGATGGTGTGTGTGTGGATGGTGTGTGTGGATGGTGTTGTGTGGATGGTGTGTTGGGGTGGATGGTGTGTGTGTGGATGGTGTGTGTGTGGATGGTGTGTGTGTGGATGGTGTGTGTGGATGGTGTGTGTGTGGTGTGTGTTGTGGATGGTGTGTGGTGTGGATGGTGTGTGGATGGATGGTGTGTGGATGGTGTGTGGATGGTGGGTGTGTGGATGGTGTGTGGATGGTGTGTGTGTGTGTGTGTGGATGGTGTGTGTGTGGATGGTGTGTGTGTGGATGGTGTGTGGATGGTGTGTGGATGGTGTGTGTGTGGATGGTGTGTGTGTGGGATGGTGTGTGGATTTGGTGTGTGGATGGTGTGTGTGTGGATGGTGTGTGGATGGTGTGTGTGTGGATGGTGTGTGTGTGGATGGTGTGTGTGTGGTGTGTGTGTGGATGGTGTGTGTGTGGATGGTGTGTGGATGGTGTGTGTGTGGATGGTGTGTGTTGTGGATGGTGTGTGTGTGGATGGTGTGTGTGGAGGTGTGTGTGTGGATGGTGTGTGTGTGGATGGTGTGGTGTGGATGGTGTGTGTGTGGATGGTGTGTGGATGGTGTGTGTGTGGATGGTGTGTGTGTGGATGGTGTGTGGATGGTGTGTGGATGGTGTGTGTGTGGATGGTGTGTGTGTGGATGGTGTGTGTGTGGATGGTTGGTGTGTGGATGGTGTGTGTGTGGATGGTGTGTGGATGGTGTGTGGATGGTGTGAGGATGGTGTGTGTGTGGATGGTGTGTGGATGGTGTGTGTGTGGATGGTGTGTGTGGGATGGTGTGTGGATGGTGTGTGTGTGGATGGTGTGTGGATGGTGTGTGGATGGTGTGAGGATGTGTGTGTGTGTGGATGGTGTGTGGATGGTGTGTGTGTGGATGGTGTGTGTGTGGATGGTGTGGATGGTGTGTGTGTGGATGGTGTGGGATGGTGTGTGTGTGGATGGTGTGTGGATGGTGTGTGGATGGTGTGTGTGTGGATGGTGTGTGGATGGGTGTGTGGATGGTGTGTGTGTGGATGGTGTGGGATGGTGTGTGTGTGGATGTGTGTGGATGGTGTGTGGATGGTATGTGTGGATGGTGTGGGGTGTGGATGGTGTGTGGATGGTGTGTGGATGGTGTGTGTGGATGGTGTGTGGATGGTGTGTGTGTGGATGGTTGTGTGTGGATGGTGTGTGTGTGGATGGTGTGTGGATGGTGTGTGTGTGGATGGTGTGTGGATGGTGTGTGTGTTAATGTGTTTTGGATGGTGGGTGGATGGTGTGTGTGTGGTGGTGTGTGGATGGTGTGTGTCTGGATGGTGTGTGTGTGGATTGGTGTGTGGATGGTGTGTGGATGGTGTGTGTCTGGATGGTGTGTGTGTGGATGGTGTGTGGTTGTGGGGGCAGGTACATGAAGGAGGCATGCGCGGTGTGGGAGGACATCCTGGTGGAGCACCCCCACGACCTGCTGGCGCTGAAGATGGCCTACATGGGCTACATCTACCTGGGGGACTCTGCGCGCCTGAGGGACAGCCTGGCCAGGGTGGTGGCCTGCTGGCAGCCCTCCACCCCCCACTACGGGTGAGAGACGGGGGTCCCTGCTTCTGGGTGGTGAGAGGGAGGGGGTGGGTTGGTGGGGTGGGGTGGGGAGGGCGGAGGTGGGGGGGGATGGGGGGGGTGGGTGGAGGTGAGGGTGGGGGGGGGTGTGTGGTTGGGTGTGTGTGTGGGGGGGGGGGGGGGGGGAGGGGGTGGGGCGGGGGGGGGGGGGGGTGGGGGTCGGGGGGGGGGGGGGGGGTTGGGGGGGGGGTGGGTGGGTGGGGGGGGAGGGGGGGGGTTGGGGGGGTGTGAGGGGGGGGGGGGGAGGGGTGGTGGGGGGGGGTGGGGGGGAAGGGGGGGGGGGAGGTGGGGTAGGGGGGGGGGGGGGGGGGGTGGGTGGAGGGGGGGGGGGGGGGGGAGGGGAGGGGGGTGTGTGTCAGGGGGGGGGGGGTGTGTGTGTGGGGGGGGGGGGAGGGGTGGTGTCAGGGGGGGGGGGGGGGGGGGGGGGGAGGTGTGTGGTCAGGGGGGGGGGGGGGGGGGGGGGGAGGTGTGTGTGTCAGGGGGGGGGGGGGGGGGGGGGGGGTGTGTGTGGGGGGGGGGGGGGGGGGTGGTGTGCAGGGGGGGGGGGGGGGGGGGGGGTGGTTGGGTTGTGTGTGTAGGGGGGGGGGGAGGTGTGTGTGTCAGGGGGGGGGGGGGGGGGGGTGTGGTGGGTGTGTGTGTGGGGGGGGGGGGGGGGGGGAGGTGTGTGTGGGGGGGGGGGGGGGGGGGGGGGGGGAGGTGGTGGTTGGGTGTGTGTGTCAGGGGGGGGGGGGGGGGGGAGGTGGTGGTTGGGTGTGTGTGGGGGGGGGGGGGGGGGGGGGGGAGGTGTGTGGTTGGGTGTGTGGTCAGGGGGGGGGGGAGGTGTGTGTGTCAGGGGGGGGGGGGGGGGGGGGGGGAGGTGTGTTTGTGGTCAGGGGGGGGGGGGGGGTGGGGGTGGGTGTTCAGGGGGGGGGGGGGAGGTGTGTGGGTCGGGGGGGGGGGGGGGGGTTTTGTGGTTGGGTGTGTGTGTCGGGGGGGGGGGGGGGGGGAGGTGTGTGTGTCGGGGGGGGGGGAGGTGTGTGGTTGGGTGTGTGTGTCAGGGGGGGGGGAGGTGTGGTGTGTCAGGGGGGGGGTGGGGGAGGTGTGGGTTGGGTGTGGTGTCAGGGGGGGGGAGGGGTGTGGTTGGGTGTGTGTTAGGGGGGGGGGGGGGGGGGAGGGGTGTGTGGTTGGGTGTGGTGTAGGGGGGGGGGGGGGGGAGGTGTTGTGGTTGGGTGTGTGTGTCAGGGGGGGGGGGGGGGTGTGTGTGTCAGGGGGGGGGGGGGGGAGGTTTTGTGGTTGGGTGTGTGTGTCAGGGGGGGGGGGGGGGAGGTGTGTGGGTGGGCTGTGTGTGTCAGGGGGGGGGGGGGGAGGTGTGGTGTGTCAGGGGGGGGGGAGGTGTGTGGTTGGGTGTGTGTGTCAGGGGGGGGGGAGGGAGAGGTGTGTGTGTCGGGGGGGGGGGGGGGAGGTGTGTGGTTGCGTGTGTGTGTCAGGGGGGGGGGGAGGTGTGTGGTTTGGGTGTGTGTGTCAGGGGGGGGGGGGGGGGAGGTGTGGGGTTTTGGGTGTGTGTGTGTCAGGGGGGGGGGGAGGTGTGTGGTTGGGTGTGTGTGTCAGGGGGGGGGGGGGAGGTTGTGTGTCAGGGTGGGGGGGAGGTGTGTGGTTGGTGTGTGTCAGGGGGGGGGGGGAGGTGTGTGTGTCAGGGGGGGGGGAGGTGTGTGGTTGCGTGTGTGTTTTCACGGGGGGGGGGAGGTGTGTGGTTGGGTGTGTGTGTCAGGGGGGGGGGGGAGGTGTGTGTGTCAGGGGGGGGGGGGGGGTGTGTGGTTGGGTGTGTGTGTCAGGGGGGGGGGGGGGGGAGGTGTGGGTTGGGTTGGGGGTGTCGGGGGGGGGGGGGGGGGGGGGGAGGTGTGTGTGTCAGGGGGGGGGGGGGGGAGGTGTGTGTGTCAGGGGGGGGGGGGGAGGGTTTGTGGTTGGGTGTGTGTGTCGGGGGGGGGGGGGGGGAGGTGTGTGGTTGGGTGTGTGTGTCGGGGGGGGGGGGGGGGGAAGGTGTTGGGGTTTTCAGGGGGGGGGGGGGGGGGGTGTGTGTCAGGGGGGGGGGAGGTGTGTGGTTGCGTTGTGTGTGTCAGGGGGGGGGGGAGGTGTGTGGTTGCGTGTGTGTGTCAGGGGGGGGGGGGGGAGGTGTGTGGTTGGGGTGTGTGTGTCAGGGGGGGGGGGAGGTGTGTGGTTTGGGTGTGTGTGTCAGGGGGGGGGGGGGGGGAGGTGTGTGTGTCGGGGGGGGGGGGGAGGTGTGTGGTGGGTGTGTGTGTCAGGGGGGGGGGGGGGGGGAGGTGTGTGTGTCAGGGGGGGGGGGAGGTGTGTGTTTTCAGGGGGGGGGGGGAGGTGTGTGGTTGGGTGTGTGTGTCAGGGGGGGGGGGGGGAGGTGTGTGTGTCGGGGGGGGGGGGGAGGTGTGTGGTTGGGTGTGTGTGTCAGGGGGGGGGGGGGAGGTGTGTGGTTGGGTGTGTGTGTCAGGGGGGGGGAGAGGGTGTGTGGTTGGGTGTGTGTGTCAGGGGGGGGGGGTTTGTGTGTGGTTGGGTGTGTGTGTCGGGGGGGGGGGGGGGGGGGTGTGTGTGTCAGGGGGGGGGGGGGGAGGTGTGTCGGGGGGGGGGGGGAGGTGTGTGTTAGGGGGTGGGGAGGTGTGTGTGTCAGGGGGGGGGGGGGGGGGTGTGTGTGTCAGTATGGAAAAAAAACAAAAGTTTTTTTTTTTTTAAAACAACAACAGTTTTTGCATGCATGTTGTTCTTTTCAATTCACCCTCAAGACACCTGCATTCTAGCCTTGAGTGGGTGGTGTGTACAAGTACATTGCTTATTTTTGGAATCAGACAAGCTTTCTCTGGTTCTCTTGTTTCTACAGTGTTGATTCTGGGATTTCAACCCCCCCACCCCCACCCCCCAAATGAAAAAAGGGGCCATTTCCCCCCCTCGTCCTCCCCCCCTTCCCACACACACACACATACACACTCCCCACCCTGCCCCTTTCATAAAAAAAGAGGATAAGTAGTATTTGCTTACAGTACCCTCAGTACTCTTAGTTTCTGATTTTTTACCAAGGAAGAGAAACAAAACAAACAGGCAGATACTAGGCAGAAAAGATTAAATATTCACCTCAAGTGTTGCAGTTAATCTGCAGAGAGAGAGAGAAGGAGAGAGAGAGAGGGCAGACAGACAGACAGACAGGGGGAGACAGACAGACAGACAGAGACAGAAGGGGGAGAGAGAGTGGGGGTTGAGGGGGGAGAGGAGGAGAGAGAGAGAGGTGTGTGAGAGAGGGGTGTGTGGGGATGGGGGGGGGTGGGTGTCAAAGTCAAATTTGTATTTTCACAGAGTTGGGTAGATAGATCTAGATGAGAAGAAAGATAAAAGCCAACATCAAAGGGAATTTTTCCTCACCTAGATGGTATACGAGAGTGTGTGTTTGTGTGTGTGTGTGCATGTGCATGTGTGTGTATATGTGTGATATCTTCAGTTTAACGTCTATTCACATTTAGTGATTTTAGTGTGTGTATGTGTCAGACCTGTTCTCCTGTATGGTTCGGAGACGTGAGTTTTCACAAAAACCGTCAAACATTTGTTGAAGAGCTGTGAAAACCGAATGCTACGCTACATGACAAAGATCAAATGGGAAGACAGGATCACGAATGAAGAACTATGGAGAATGTGCAAAGTTGATGATCTGAAGTCTGTAGCTAGTAGCAATAGACTGCACTGGTTTGGGCACGTTCAACGGAAAGCAGACCACCACATCATAAAAAGAGCAATGAACTTCGTAGTGGATGGAAAGAGACCAAAGGGAAGACCTTGCAAAACCTGGGCTGCCTGTATTGCAGATTATGTTAGAGAAAGGGGCATAAATAATAATAATAATAATAATGTATGGAATTTATATAGTGCTGAATCTTGTAAAGCAACAAATCAAAGCGCTCAGATCTTTTTTTTCTATGCGTGTGTATGCGTTTTTAAAAATTTTGTCATCTGTTCCCACCGGCACACAATGGCCTACTCTTTTGACAAGCGGAACAGGATTTAACGTGTGCGCAAGATGTTCTGCATGCGTTCGAACACGGGGCCTCAGTTTATAGTCTCATCCGAAGGACTAGGAGGAAGCTCGAAACAGAGAGAGATGGAGAAGGCTCATCAATGTCAAACCTCCCCTGGGAGAAACATGACAAAAAAGGAAGAAGAAGAAGTGTGTATATGCATGTGTGTTGAGAAGAGAAGTGTGTGTAGTGTGTGTGTTGGGGGGGGCAGGCCAAGTGACGTGTGTTGTTGTTGTGTTCAGATCCTTTTGGGATGCATGCTTTGGCTGGAGGAGATAACCTGTATGATCCGGCAGAGAAACAGGCAGTGAAGGTGACGTTGTTGTCTGAAGCTGGTGGGGGTGGTGTTATCGTTCTTGTATTTAAGTCTGTTCACTATAAGTGAATTTGACGGGAAGAAGAATTTAAAGCAGAAAAAACATATAAATTTATAATGGAGAGAGGAGAGGGAGAGAGGGCATGAGCTGATGCTAGCGCTGTGGATAACATAGCTAGCTGCAATCTCAATATTGGAACATGAAAGGACCCTTTAATGTTGTGATACTCAAGTAAGGGGGTTGAGTATCACACACAAATGGTGCGTGTTTGTGGCAAAGCGTTCCCCGGGGAGAGCAGCCGATTTCAATGGAGGGAAAACTTGAGACTTAAGTGGTAAAAAAAAAAATAATATAAAAAAAAATAAAAGTAATGCATAAACATGCAAATAGAGAAAACAATTTAAGCAACTTTAAGAAAGCAGAAACGGGCTATTTAAAGAGGTACAATATTCTAAAGATATTTCTCTGGGCAGAAGGGTGTGTGTGTGCTGTATTGGGTTTGTGGGGGGGGGGGTCATGTTTGTGTGTATGTGTGTTGTGTTTGTTTACTTGGCTTTGGTGTGTGTGTGTTCGTTTATGTATTCTTCTTGATAGAACATCTTTTCACGAGATATTTGGACGAATGTGATTGGGGGAAATTGGTTGTGTGTGTGTGGTTGTGTTTGCATGTGTGTTCTTTGATATAACGTCTTTTTCATAAAGTGAATTAGAGGATTTGGAGAGGGTGGGGGGGGGGATGTGCATTGGAAGTGGCAGTGTGTGGGGTGTGTGGGAGCATGATGCTGTTTTGGACAGGTTAGGGTTTGAAGAGTGGTTAAGCCCTGACTGTGCAGGTTGGAGATCAACCCAGAGAACGCCGGGCCACCCACTCCCTCGCACGTGTTGAATGAGGGAAGCCCGAGGAGGGGTCAGCCTGCTCGATTCCACCCCCGAAATTGGGAGTGAGCGCCTTCACGTGGAGTTAGACCCCTGGCCCCCCTGTGGGGGATGCCGGGGGCCTGCGGTATAAGTTCATGCATCGCCACGTTGGAAAATCCTGTAGGGGTTGTTCCCTCTTGGAGGGGAGTTTTGTCCAGGCTGGAGTTAACGTCGGTACCAACTCCACTCCCTTGCAAGTCCTGTGGACGAGGCACACATTAAAAACCTGTTCTGCACTTTGGAAGAGAATGTCATTTTGTGCTGGGTTTTTTATTTATTTATTTTAGTTTATTCTTTGATTTCGAGGATAATGGAATAAGCACTCATGTGCTTTGTTTTCATCCAGTCCCCGTGTGTATACAGTTTTGTACATTTTGTCATCCATTCCCACAGCACACAGTGGCCTACTCTTTCTTCTGTTCTGTGTGCATTCGCACACAGTACTTCAAATTATAGTGTCATCCGAAGGACTTTTTAGGGTGAATTGAGTCAGCACTGATGTTAACTCCAGAGGAAAAATCCTCTTGAATGAGAATCAAACCCGGGTCAGCAGATCATGAAAACATCGCCCTAACCACCAGGCTATCCCGTCCCTCTCCTGGTAGGAACAGGTGACTACTGAATTCAAAGCACACATGTACACTGGTGTCATGTGTAGACAAAAGTGGGCATGGGGCTACCTCCATGGTGGGCAAACACGGTCACATACACAAAATAATAATAATAATAATAATGATAATAATAATAAATGGAATTTGTATAGCGCTATATCTTGCAAACAACAAATCAAAGCGCTTGCATTCATCCTACTGTAACACATGCAACAAGTTAACAATTAACAGTTTTTACAAATTCAAATGTATACACACATGCGCACGCACACACACACATGCACACAGTGGTTGTGTACTTTGGCAGGGTGGTGGGGGTTTCGGCTGTTGAGGGTAAGGACAGAAATGAGATGAAACAAGAGGGGAAAGTCTTAGATTTGAAATAAATGTGTTTTGAGGCTGGATTTAAAAGTGACATAAGTAGACTTTTGGCAAAGAGAGAGAGGGAGGTCATTCCAGGTCGATGGACCAGAAATAGAGAAAGAGTGACGACCAACAGTGGACTGGTTGAATCTAGGTATTCTTAAGCAAAAGGTATCTGCAGCAGAGGGGAGGGAACGAGAAGGAGTGTACAGGTTAAGACATTCACAGAGGTAGGAGGGTGCTGTTTTGTGGAGGCATTTGTAACAAAGGGTACTGATTTTATAGTTTACTCTCTGTGACTCAGGCAGCCAGTGGAGAGATTGCAAGAGGGGAGTAATTGGTGAGTCTTGGAGCTGAAGCGAGGTACAGGGGAAAAAACCAACCACCATGAGGAGTGATGTTTGCAGCTGTGTGATATTTCTCTCTTAGCCATAATGGTGTAGGCTGTTGAATTAAAAAAAAACAACCCAACCACCATGAGCAGTGATGTTTGCAGCTGTGTGATATTTCTCTCTTAGCCATAATGGTGTAGGCTGTTGAATTTTTAAAAACAACAACAAAACCTTCCCCCATAAGGGTGCTGGGGTCTTGTTATTGTTAGTACACACATATGCATGCACATGCGCATGCATGCACGCACACACACACAAACACGCACGCACACACACGCATGCACACACACACGCACACACACACACAAACACGCACGCACACCACACACACACACACACACACACAGGCACGCACACGCACGCACACGCACACACATGCACGCACACACACACACAAACACACACACATGTCACTATGTGTGCATAGTTGCTGTTGAATTTTTAAAAAATTTCCCCATAGGGATGTCGGAGGCCTGTCAGTATAAACATCATCCCCCCACCCCCCTGCCCCCTCCCTTCTGGGAAAGGAACCCGTTTCTGATGCTGACATGAATTGTGAAAGAAAAACTAAAGTGAGCCATGATAATAGTAAAAAGGTAAAGGAGTCCCATAACCTATAAGGTCGTAGGGGAGCGAGGCGTCAGAGACCTCACTTCTCTAGGGGCCAGCATATTGAGGGCGGCGCCCATCTCCTCTCCCTGGCTGCTTTACCTTCCCTGACCCTAAAGAGACAGGTATCCATTTACAGCTTGGGGGAACTATACCGAAGCCAAGGTACGCAAATGTTCACCCATCCAAGTGGTAACCACGCTCGATGCTGCTTGGGGAAAGCGAGTGCTCTGACCACTGAACTATCCTGTCCCCCTTGACATTAATAGTTGGGGGGGGGGGAAAAAGTGAGTCATGGTAATAGCAGACTTGAAACAGAACAAGAATATTTACAGCCTCACAAAAAACAAAACAAAAAAATAGAGCCAGAAATCATAAACTGATAATCATCGTGTGTACACAGAGTTTGGAAAAAGGCAGCCAAATGGTACATCCAGTGTCTAATACTGTTTTTTAAGGAAGACCTTGTGCTGTTCATTAATACTGTTTGTTATAGAAGACCTTGTGCTGTTCATTAATACTGTTTGTTATAGAAGACCATGTGCTGTTCATTATTACTGTTTGTTATAGAAGACCTTGTGCTGTTCATTAATACTGTTTGCTATAGAATACCTTGTGCTGTTCATCATTCTCACTTTTTCCAATGTTTATTACTCCCTTGTGGTTTGGTTTGCAGATGTGTACCATGCTGGCTTGTCACAACTGGTGGCATCTTGCTCTTCACCATATTGACCTGGTTAGTGTGCTGTTGTTGCTGTTGTTGCTGTTGTTGCTGTTGTTGTTGGTTGGTGGTGGGGGTTGGGGGTGGTGCTGGTGGTGAGTGAGTGAGTGTGTGTGTGTGTGTGTTGTTTTGTGTGTGTGTGTGTGTGTGTATGTTGTTTTGAGTGTGTGGGTGTGTGTTGTTTTGTGTGTGTGTGTGTGTGTGTATGGTTGTTGTGTGTGTGTGTTGTTGTTTTGTTTGTGTGTGTGTTTGTGTGTCGCTTATCCATTTAAAAACCAATGTAACATCATCTTGTAAAATATGAGTGTAACAAACATAAACCTAGAAGTAATGTGCACTATTGACATGTGGTTGAGTGATGTGATTCTCCGATAGTTGGAAAGACGATGGCTATCTTCCCTTAATGGGGATGCTGGGGACCTGTCAGTGTAAACAGCAAATTCTGTGCTAGGAATTCCCTCTTTCCTACCCCTCTCTTTTCTTTTCTTTTCATTTTGAGGGCTGGATGAAAAAAAAGTCTTGTTACTTAATCTATCACCCTCGTAAAATAAAATTGCGCTTGCGCTTGCGTCTACCTTGTTCCTTTTCTGCCTGTCGCCCCCTTCTTGTCTATTTTCTGCCTGTCTTGATCCATCCTCCTGTCGTCTTTCCAGAAAGACAAAAAGATAACACAACTCTCTCCCACGCAGAAGCTGAATGTGCTGGCCCTGCCTGACTTGGCAGGCGCTCAAAGGCAGAGCAGTGCAGTGTTGCTTCATGTGACAGGTGACACTGACTGCTGAAACAGCAAAGCGAATCCAGTCGTTTGAAACAAAATGCCATAGAAAACTGCTGGGCATATCCTGGAGAGAACGAAAGACCAATGAATTTGTCAAGAGTCAAATAACACCTTCTCACCATCGTCAAGAAGAAAAAGCTGACATGGTTCGGCCACATCACCCGCCACAAACACTCTGCCAAAAACAGTACTGCAGGGAACACTCGAAGGTGGCAGAAAGAGGGGAAGACAGAACAAGTCATGGATGGACAACATCAGAGAATGGACCAGGATGAATGACTCGGCACTACTGCGCAGAGCCGAGGACCGAGATGGATGGAGGAGGCTTACCACGGCATCGTCTTTCGTGTCTCCCCCACGACCGCCAAGGTCACGGGTCTGATGATGATGATGATGACAGGTGACAGTGGCTGCTGTCTGAGCGTTTGACGATGACAAAGAAGAAGAAGATGAAGATGATGATGGCTGTGTACATTTCTTCAAGTACACAGAAATAAAGGAGAACAAACAATCCAAAGGAAGTAGAAGCCTGGTCGTCTGACAGGACCTGTGTGTGTCATCTGATAGGACCTGTGTGTGTGTGTCATCTGACAGGACCTGTGTGTGTCATCTGACAGGACCTGTGTGTGTGTCATCTGACAGGACCTGTGTGTGTGTCATCTGAAAGGACCTGTGTGTGTGTGTCATCTGACAGGACCTGTGTGTGTCATCTGACAGGACCTGTGTGTTGTCTTTTGTTTTAGAGGAATATTTGACGTGCATGAGCAGATCAATGTTTTTGGAGCATATTTGGTTTCTTCTTTTTAAAAAAAAATTATATATTATTTAAACAAACTCTTTTTTGTTTTTCTGCAGGGCAACTATGAAGCCGCCCTGGAAATATTTGAAAACCAGGTGAGGCATCTGTGCTGTTTACCTGACTTTGTCAGCGTCGTTGTGAACATTGGTTTGTCGTTTGTTCATGTCGTCCTGTCTTTGTTGTTAATGATGTGGCTGTTTTTATGACTTTTTATTTCAATAATTCGCAACCAGCTTCCTCCACTTCCTACGGAAGCTGGTTGCAGTATCTTCAGTGGTGGCCCCATGGTGTGCGGGACAGGACTACGGGACAGGTGAAGGGGGTTCAATGATTTGCTGACTGGATTACATCCTAGCTGAGTGGTTAAGTCAATGCTATGCAGCTTGGCTTCTAAACTTAGCTGTTCAGAAGTCACAGGTTCAGCTCTGGGCAGTGCCTGTGAAATAAGGGGGAAGATTGTTACCATCGCCCGTTCTGGAAATTCTGTGCTAGGAATTCCCTCTTTTCTATCCCTCTCTTTGTTTCTGCCTTGTTTCTTTTCTTCCTGTCACCTCCTTCTTGTCTGTTTTCTGCCTTCTTGGTCCATTCTCCTGCCTTTTTTTTTCCGGAAAGACTTCAAAGATAACAATTCTTTCCCATGCCGAAGTTGGACGCGCTGGGCCTGACTTGTCAGGCGCTTAACGGCAGCACAATGCATTGTCACTCATTTGACAGACTACTTGCTGTCTAAGTTTTTGCTGAAGAAGAAGAAGAATGCAGTTTTCACAATACTTCTTAAAGCTAATAGCAGCGTATTGATACTACACACCATTCCCCATAGAGTACCTTTTTCTTAAAAACAAACAAACCCATAACATTTGATAAAGTCCTTCGGATGAGACTATAAACTGAGGCCCTGTGTGCGAACGCATGCAGAACATCTTGCGCACATGTTAAATCCTGTTCCGCTTTTCGAAAGAGTAGGCCATTGTCTGCCGGTTGGAACAGATGACAAAATTTACAAAACCACATTATCCTCAATAAAAAAAATAAAAATCATTTCATCTGAGCGCTTTGATTTGTTGCTTTACAAGATTCAGCGCTATATAAATTCCATGCATTATTATTATTATTATTATTATTATTATTAATATTATTATTATTATTATTAACATTTCTGTTCTAGAGCACTGTGCACATTATTAGGCTTCATGTGGTGTGGTATTGTGAGATATAGGGAAGAAGATGATGATGATGATGATCACCTGTGTGGTGTGTTGTTGGGATGTAGATATGGTGGGTTGGTGGTCTAGAGGTAACGCAACCATCTAGAAAGCGAAAAGTCCGGATCAGAAGTGTGTGGTGGTTCAATTCTGTTTGGGCCAGAACCTTTTCCCCCATCCACTAGACCATGAGTGGGTGCTAGTCTTTTGACGCTACACATAATTATTTAGCGCACATAAAAGAACCCATGGCAGCAAGGGAGTTGTCCTTGGCAAAATTCCGTAGAAAAAAGCCACTCTGATTGGGAAATTTGTACAGTTGCAGACAGGAAAAGAAAAAATAATAAAGGGTGGCGCTGCTTTTGTGGCGACGCGCTTTTCCTCCAGAGAGAACAGCTCGAATTTCACGCAGAGAAATCTGCTGTGACTTAAAGTGGTACACCATAGGGGAGAGGATGGTGATGATGATGATGAT
>CM054166.1:35524963-35549963 GCA_028751875.1 Rapana venosa
ATCCTATCCTGTACTGTCCTGTTCTGACCTGACCTGTCCTGTCCTGTCCTATCCCATCCTGCCCTATCCCGTCCCATCCTGACCTGTCCTCTCCCTATCCTGTCCTGTCCCTATCCTGTCCTGTCCTGTCCCGTCCCATCCTGTCCCATCCCATCTTGTCCTGTCCCTGTCCTGTCCCATCCTGTCCTGACCTGTCCCTATCCTGTCCTGTCCCTATGCTGCCCTGTCCCGTCCCATCCTGTCCCATCCCATCCTGTCCTACCCTGACCTGTCCTGTCCCTATCCTGTCCCATCCATCTTGTCCTGTCCCTGTCCTGTCCTATTCTGTCCTGCCCTGTCCTGTCCTATTCTGTCCTGTCCTATTATATTCTGTCCTGTCCTGTCCTGTCCTGTCCTGTCCTGCCCTGGCCTGTCCTGTCCTGTCCCTGTCTTGTCCCTGTTCTGTCCTGTCCTATTCTGTCCTGTCCTATCCTGTCCTGTCCTGTCCTGCCCTGCCCTGACCTGTTCTGTCCTGACCTGTCCTGTCCTGTCCTGTCCCATCCTGTCCTGTCCCATCCTGTCCTGTCCCGTCCTGTCCTGTCCTGTCCTGTCCTATCCTAACCTGTCCTTTCCTTCTCTGACCTGTCCTTTCCTGTCCTGTCCTGACCTGTTCTGCTCTGTCTTATCCTATCCTGTCCTGTCCTGACCTATCCTGTCCTTGTCTTGTCCTATCCTACCCTATCCTGTCCTGTCCTGTCCTGACCTGTCCTGTCCTGTCCTTTCCTTCCTGTCCTGACCTATCCTGTCCTGTCCTGTCCTTGTCTTGTCCTATCCTGTCCTGTTCTGACCTGACCTGTCCTGTCCTGTCCTATCCCATCCTGCCCTATCCCGTCCCATCCTGACCTGTCCTGTCCCTATCCTGTCCTGTCCCGTCCCATCCTGTCCCATCCCATCTTGTCCTGTCCCTGTCCTGTCCCATCCTGTCCTGACCTGTCCCTATCCTTTCCTGTCCCTATGCTGCCCTGTCCTGTCCCATCCTGTCCCATCCCATCCTGTCCTACCCTGACCTGTCCCTATCCTGTCCCATCCCATCCCATCCTACCCTGACCTGTCCTGTCCCTATCCTGTCCTGTCCCTATCTTGCCCCGTCCCATCCTGTCCTGTCCCATCCCATCTTGTCCTGTCCTGTCCCTATCCTGCCCTGCCCCGTCCCATCCTGTCCTGTCCCGTCTCATCCTGTCTTATCCCATCTTGTCCTGTCCTGTCCCTATCCTGCCCTGCCCTGCCCCGTCCCATCCTGTCCTGTCCCATCCCATCCTGTCCCATCCCATCTTGTCCTGTCCTGTCCCTATCCTGCCCTGCCCCGCCCCATCCTGTCCTGTCCCGTCCCATCCTGTCCCATCCCATCTTGTCCTGTCCTGTCCTGTCCCTATCCTGTCCCGTCCCATCCTGTCCCGTCCTGTCCTGTCCTGACCTGCCCTGTGTGGCCGACAGGGGTGAACACGGGGGAGCAGTGGCAGGTGATCCGGGAGGTGTGTGAGCCCTACCTGGAGGTCAAGCGCATCGTCTTCAACGACATCCACGTGGTCCTGTCCTGTCTGGGGGCTGGGGACCAGGAGGCCGTGGACAGGGTTCTCACCTGCCTGGAGAAGTTTGTCAGGTAGGTGGCAGGGTTTGTTTGGTCTGGCAGGTTGGGGTTTTTGGGGTTGGGTTTTTTTTTCCGTGGGGGGTGATTTTGTTGCTGGTTTTTGTTTGTTGGTTGGTGCTGTTGTTATGATGATGATGATGTTTACTATTAGTAGTAGTAGTAGTAGTGTTATTATTGTTGTTGTTATTGTTATTATCACGAATCAGGATCACGAATAAAGAACTATGGAGAATGTGCAAAGTTGATGATCTGAAGTCTGTAGCTAGTAGCAATAGACTGCGCCGGTTTGGGCACGTTCAACGGGAAGCAGACCACCACATCATAAAAAAGAGCAATGAACTTCGAAGTGGATGGAAAGAGACCCAAGGGAAGACCTAGCTAGACCTGGGCTGCCTGTGTTGCAGATGATGTTAGAGAAAGGGGCTTTAGGAGGAAGCTCAAAACAGAGAGAGAGAGACGGAGAAGGCTCATCAATGTCAAACCTCCCCTGGGAGAAACATGACAAAAAAGGAAGAAGAAGAAGTTTTTGGGCTGCCTGTATGGCAGATGATGTTAGAGAAAGGGGCTTTAGGAGGAAGCTCAAAACAGAGAGACAGAGAAGGCTCATCAGTGTCAAACCTCCCCTGGGAGAAACATGACAAAAACGGAAGAAGAAGAAGTTGTCGTTATTATGATAATGATGATGATGATTGTTGTTATTATTATCATCATTATCATTGATATGACACCTGGGCTGTGTATGTCATCAAAGTCCTTCGGATGAGACGATAAACCGAGGCCCCCGTGTGCGAACGCATGCAGAACATCTTGCGCACACGTTAAATCCTGTTCCGTTGTTCGAAAGAGTAGGACATTGTGTGCCGGTGGGAACAGATGACAAAATTTTTTGTAAAAACTGCATACACACGCCTAAATAAATAAAAAAATAAAAAAATTTTTTTTAAAGTCATCCTATCAGCGCTTTGACTTGTTGCTTTACAAGATTCAGCGCCATATAAATTCCATACATTATTATTATTATTATTGTTATTATTATCATTATTATTGTTGTTGTTATTATTGTTATTATTATTGTTATTATTGTTATTATTATTGTTATTATTATTATTGTATTGTTATTATTATTATTATCGTTGTTATTATTATCGTTGTTGTTGTTGTTATTATCATTATTAATATCATTATTGTTGTTATTATTGTTGTTATCATTATTATCATTATTGTTATTATTATCATTATTGTTATCATTATTATTGTTATCATTATTGTTATTATTATCGTTATTATTATCATCATTATTGTTATTATTATCATTATTATTATTATCATTATTATTATTATTATCATCATTATTATTATTGCTATTATTATTATTACTATCATTATCATTGTTGTGTGTACCACGCCCAGCGAGGGCCAGGGCACGGCGCGCGAGGTTCACAAGCGCGTGGGGCTGGCGGTGTGTGGGGCCCTGGCTGCTTACAGGGAGGGAGACTATGCCCGGGTGGTTCGCACCCTGTACCCTCTGCGCTACCAGGTCTTCGCTGTGGGCGGCAGCCACGCGCAGGTGCGTGCCTGCGTGCGTGCGTGCGTGCGTGCGTGTGTGCATGCAGGGGGAAACACCGGGGTTCGGTTCTGTCTCATCTGTCTGCCTGTTCTGTCTGTCTGCTTGTCTGTTTGTATATCTGTCTGTCTGTTTGTTTGCCTATCTGTTTGTTTGTATGTCTGTTCTGTCTCTGCCTATCTGTTTGTTTGTATGTCTGTCTGTCTGTTCTGTCTCTGCCTATCTGTTTGTTTGTATGTCTGTCTGTCTGTTCTGTCTCTGCCTATCTGTTTGTTTGTGTGTCTGTTTGTATATCTGTCTGTTTGTTTGCCTGTCTGTTTGTATGTCTGTTCTCTGTTCTGTCTGCCTATCTGTTTGTTTGTGTGTCTGTCTGTTCTGTCTCTGCTCTATCTGTTTGTTTGTGTGTCTGTCTGTTCTGTCTCTGCTCTATCTGTTTGTTTGTATGTCTGTCTGTTCTATCTGTTTGTGTGTCTGTCTGGTTGTTTGTCTGTTTGTATGTCTGTCTCTGCCTGTTCTGTCTGGTTGTTTGTCTGTTTGTTTGTATGTCTGTCTGTCTCTGTTTGCCTGTCTATTTGCCTGTCTGTCTCTCTCTGCCGGTCTCAGTGTCTGCCTGTCTGTCTGTCTGTTTGTTTGTCTGTCTGTTCTGCCTTGTCTGTTTGCCTGTCTGTCTGACTACCTGTCTGTCTGTCTGTTTACCTGTCTGTCTGTCTGTCTGTCTGTCTGTCTGTCTGTTCAGTAGTGACAGTTTAGGAAGAGATGTGAAGTGGGGTGTGTGTGTGTGTTGTGTGTGTGTGTGTGTGTGGTGTGTGTGTGTGTGTGTGGTGTGTGTGTGTGTGTGTGTGTGTGTGTGTGTGTGGGGTGGCTGAGTGTGTGTGTGTGTGTGTGGTGGTGTGTTGTGTGTGTGTGTGGCTGAGTGTGTGTGTGTGTGTGGCTGAGTGTGTGTGTGTGTGTGGCTGAGTGTGTGTGTGTGTGTGGCTGAGTGTGTGTGTGTGTGTGTGTGGCTGAGTGTGTGTTTGTGTGTGTGTGTGGCTGAGTGTGTGTGTGTGTGTGCTGAGTGTGGTGTGTGTGTGGTGTGCTGTGTAGTTTTGCTGATTGTGTGTTGTGGCTGTTGTGTGTGTGTGTGTTGTGTGTGTGCTGAGTGTGTGTGTGTTGTGGCTGTTGATGTGTTGTGTGTGAGTGTGTGTGTGTTGGCTGTGTGTGTGTGTGTGGCTGAGTGTGTGTGTGTGTGTGGCTGAGTGTGTGTGTCTGTGTGTGGCTGAGTGTGTGTGTTGTGTGTGGCTGAGTGTGTGTGTGTGTGTGGCTGAGTGTGTGTGTGTGTGTGGCTGAGTGTGTGTGTGTGTGTGTGGCTGGTGTGTGTGTGTGTGGTGAGTGTGTGTGTGTTGTGTGTGTGCCTGAGTGTGTGTGTGTGTGTGTGGCTGAGTGTTTGTGTTGTGTTGTGTTGTGCTGATGTGTGTGTGTGTGTGTGTGTTGTGTTGTAGTGTGTGTGTGTGTGTTGCTGGTGCTAGTGTGTGTTGTGGCTGAGTGTGTGTGTGTGTGTGTGGTCTGGTGGTGTGTGTGTGTGTGTGGCTGAGTGTGTGTGTTTTGTGTGTGGCCTAGTGTGTGTTGTTGTGTGTGGCTGAGTGTGTGTGTGTGTGTGTGGCTGAGTGTGTGTTGTGTGTGTGTGGTGGTGGGTGATGTGTGTGTGTGTGTGTGTGGTGTGTGTGTGTGTGTGTGTGGCGAGTGTTGTGTGTGGTGTGTGTGTGTGTGTGTGTGTGGCTGTTGTTGTGTGTGTGTGGCTGATGTGGTGTAGTGTGTGGCTGAGTGTGTGTGTTGTGTTGAGTGTGTGTGTGTGTGTGGTGAGTGTGTGTGTTGTGTGGATGTGTGTGTGTTTTGTGGGGCTGAGTGTGTTGTGTGTGTGTTGGCTGAGTGTGTGTGTTGTGTGTGTGTGTTGTGTGTGTGGCTGAGTGTGTGTGTGTGTTGTGTGGTTTGAGTGTGTGTGTTGTGTGGCTGAGTTGTGTGTGTTTGAGTGTGTGTGTTGTGTGTGTGTGTGTTGTGGCTGAGTGTGTGTGTTGTGTGTGTGGTGGTGTGTGTGTGTGTGTTTTGGTGAGTGTGTGTGTGTGTGGTGTGGCTGAGTGTGTGTGTGTGTGTGTGTGGGCTGAGTGTGTGTGTGTGTGTGTGTGTTTTGGTGGCTGAGTGTGTGTGTGTGTGTGGCTGAGTGTGTGTGTGTGTGGCTGGTTTGTGTGTGTTTGTGTTTGAGTGTGTGTGTTTTGTGTGTGGGGTGTGGTGTGTGTGGGCTGAGTGTGTGTGTGGTGTGTGGCTGAGTGTGTGTGTGTGTGTGTGTGGCTGGTGTGTGTGTGTGTGTGTGGCTGAGTGGTGTGTGGTGGGGTGGTGTGTGTGTGGGCTGAGTTTGTGTGTGTGTTGGCTGTTGTTGTGTGTGGCTGAGTGTGTGTGTTTGTGTGTTGGTGTGTGTGTGTGTGTTGGCCTGAGTGTGTGTGTGTTGTGCTGAGTGTGTGTGTGTGTGTGTCTGAGTGTGTGTGTGTGTGTGGCTGAGTGCTGTTGTGTGGTGTGTGCTGAGTGTTGTTGTGGTGCTGTGTTGTAGTGTGTGTGTGTGTGTGTTGTTGTGTGCTGAGTGTGTGTGTGTGTGTGGCTGAGTGTGTTGTGTGTGTTGTGGCTGAGTGTTGTTGTGTTGTGTGTGGTTTGTGTGTGTGTTTGTGCTGTGTGTGTTTGTGTGTGTTGTGTGTGTTGCTGTGTGTGTGTGTGCTGATGTGTTGTTGTGTTGTGGTGTGTGCTGTGTGTGTGTTTGGTGTGTGTGTTGTTGTGGCTGAGTGTTGTTGTGTGTGTGCTGAGTTGTTGTTGTGTTGTCGTGTGTTTGTGTGTGTGTGGCTGAGTGTGTTGTGTTGTGTGGCTGATGTGTGTTTGTGTGCTGGTTGTGGTTGTTGTGTGTTGAGTGTGTGTGTTTGTTGTGTGTGTGAGTTGTTGTGTGGTTGTGTTGCTGAGTGTGTGTGTGTGTATGTGTGCTGAGTGTGTGTGTGTGTGTGAGCTGATTGTGTGTGTGTGTGGCTGAGTGTGTGTGTGTGTGTGGCTGAGTGTGTGTGTGTGTGTGGTGTGTGTGTGTGGTAGTGTGTGTGGTGTGTGGTGGCTGAGTGTGTGTGTGTGTGTGGCTGAGTGTGTGTGTGTGTGTGTGCTGAGTGTTTTTGTGTGTGTGTGTGTGTTGGCTGAGTGTGTGTGTGTGTGTGGCTGAGTGGTGTGTGTGTGTGGCTGAGTGTGTGTGTGTGGTGTGTGAGTGTGGTGTGTGGGTGGTGTGTTTGTGTGGGCTGAGTGTGTGTGTGTGTGTGGGCTGAGTGTGTGTGTGGTGTGTGTGTGTGGCTGAGTGTGTTTGTGTGTGCTGAGTGTGGGTTGGGCTGAGTGTTTTGTGTTTTGGGGTGTGTGTGTGTGTGTGGTTGTTTGTTTGGCTGAGTGTGTGTGTGTGGTGGCTGAGTGTGTTGTGTGTGGTGGTGAGTGTGTGTGTGTGTGTGTGGCTGAGTGTGTGTGTGTGTGTGTGTGTGGTGGTGTGTGTGTGTGTGTGTTGTGGCTGAGTGTGTGTGTGTGTGTGGCTGAGTGTGGTGTGTGTGTGCTGGTGGTGTTGGTGTGTGGTGTGAGTGTGTGTGTGTGTGTGGCTGAGTGTGTGTGTGTGGTGGTGAGTGTGTGTTGTTGGTGAGTGTGTGGTGTGTGTGTGTGGCTGAGTTGTGTGTGTGTGTGTGTGGCTGAGTGTGTGTGTGTGTGTGTGGCTGAGTGTGTGTTGTGTGTGTGGCTGAGTGTGTGTGTTGTGTGTGTGTGTGTGGCTGAGTGTGTGTGTGTGTGTGTTGTGGCTGATGTTGTGTGTGTGTGTGTGGCTGAGTGTGTGTGTGTGTGGCTGAGTGTTGTGTTTGAGTGTGTGTGTGTGTGTGTGTGTGTGTGTGTGGGGCTGAGGGGTTGTGTGTGTGTGGCTGAGTGTGTGTGTGTGTGTGTGGCTGAGTGTGTTTTGTGTGTGTGTGGCTGGTGTGTGTTGTGTGTGTGGTGAGTGTGTGTGTGTGTGGCTGAGTGTGTGTGTGGCTGAGTGTGTGTGTGTGTGTGTGTGGCTGAGTGTGTGTGTGTGTTGGCTGAGTGTGTGTGTGTGTGTGGGGCTGAGTGTGTGTGTGTTGGCTGAGTGTGTGTGTGTGTGTGGCTGAGTGTGTGTGTGTGTGTGGCTGAGTGTGTGTGTGTGTGTGGCTGAGTGTGTGTGTGTGTGTGTGTGTGTGTGAGTGTGTGTGGTGTGTGGTGAGTGTGTTTGGGTGTGTGTGGCTGAGTGTGTTGGTGTGGTGTGTGTGTGTGTGTGGCTGAGTGTGTGTGTGTGTGTGTGTGTGTGTGTGTGGCTGAGTGTGTGTGTGTGTGGTGTGTGTATGTGTGTGTTTGAGTGTGTGTGTTTGTGTGGCTGAGTGTGTGTGTGTGTGTGGTGAGTGTGTTTGTGTGTGTGTGTGTGTGTGGCTGAGTGTGTTTGTGTGTGTTTTGGCTGAGTGTGTTTGTGTGTGTGGTGTGTGTGTGTTGAGTGTGTTGTGTTTGTGTGAGTCTGTTTGAGTGTGTTTTTGTGTGTGTTATGTGTGTGTGCGTGTGTGTGTGAATACATTTGGTAACTGGTAATCTTATTTGTGGATGATTAGTTGCATGCAAGTAACTGATTCGAATAGAAGCGCTTTTGATTTGTTTGCTTTACAAAATTCAGCGCATCATCATCATCATCATCACCACCACCACCATCATCATCATCATCATCATCATCATCATTAATACTACAACTCCTACTGCTATGACGACTACTATTATTATTGTTGTTATTATTAGTAGTATTGTTGTTGTTGTCGTCGTCATCATTTTCATTAGTATTATTGTGGGTTCTTTTTCTTCTTCTTATCCTCATTGTCGTCGTCCTCCTCCTCCTCATCATCATTGTTATCATTATTATCATTATCATCATCATTATTGTTGTCTTCTCATCGTCATCATCATCATCGTCATCATCATCATCATGATCATTATCTATGTGTACAGCGTGACATGTTCAGTCTGCTGCTGATAGTGGCGGCCCTGAAGTCACCTGACAAGCATCATCACAGCTTGGCCAGGTAAACACTTACCTGTGACTGTGTGTGTGTATCTGTGTGTGTGTGTGTCTGTGTGTGTGTGTGGATCTGTGTCTGTGTGGATCTGTGTGTGTGTGGATCTGTGTGTGTGTGTGGATCTGTGTGTGTGTGTGGATCTGTGTTTTGTGTGTGGATCTGTGTGTGTGTGTGTCTGTGTGTATCTGTATGTGTGTATCTGTATGTGTGTATGTGTGTGTTTATACGTATCTGTGTGTATAAGTGTGTGTGTGTGTGTTTATTTATTCTGTTATTTCGAGGATAATGGAATAAGCACTCATGTCCTTTTTTCATCCAGTCCCTGTATGTATGCGGTTTTGTAAATTTTGTCATCAGTTCCCACCGGCACACAATGGCCTACTCTTACGAAAAGTGGAACAGGATTTAACGTGTGCGCAAGATATTGTGCGTGCATTCGCACACGGGGCCTCGGGTTTATAGTCTTATCCAAAGACTTTGGAGAGAGTGGAGTCTGCACTGATGTTAACTCCAGGGGAAAATATCCCCTTGAACGGGAATCGAACTCGGGTCGTCAGATTGTGAGCGCAATGTTCTAACCACTAGGCTATCCCGTTCCTGTACAGAGTCAGCCCTGCACTGTGTGAAATGCAACACTTTTTCAATTAAAAATTTATTTTACATGTGTGTGTTTTGTGTGAGTGTGTTTGTGTGTGTGGTGTGTGTGTGTGGTGTTGTGTGTGTGTGTGCTTCACATTATAGAAGACGGCCCCAATATGGCCTCTGTAGTCGGCGGGGCTATAAACAACAAGATTGGATTGGACATTACAAGAAAAAGTCTGTTAAAGCAGTACACTCGAATACATAACTCAACACCACTCAGACACCACAGTGCAATAAACAAATTGCGATTTAAACAATGTACATAAACATCGCTTCCAATGATAACAGGCACAAAAACATGCATACATACCACATGAATAACACACCCATACCTATTTGTGTACACACACACACACACGCAAGTGCAAACGCACACACACATACACACATACACGCACACACACACACTCACACCACACACACACACTCACTCCACAGCACACACACACAAAAAATTTTTAATGGAAAAAGTAGTGCATGTCACACACAGTGCAGGGCTGACTCTGTACAGGAGCCTGCTGGCTGAACGAAAAGCTCTGAAGAAGGACTCCCCTCTGACTGACCGCCTGGTGGCCAAAGCCGCAGCCTTGGGCGACGCCCAGTGAGTGAGCAGACGACCTTGACTTCATACGCTCCAGGAGATCAGGAAGCTGCCTCCCAACACTTCGGGATTGAAATTTGTTAGGGATGTAGGGAGGGAGTGGGAGGGATATGGTAAGCAGGTAGGGGGGGAAGTGGGGGGGGGGGGGGGGTGGTTGGTGGTGGTAGATTATTGTCCCTGGTGATGCTCATTGGGAGGGTGCTTGCCTGCATCGCTCACTCACCGCTTCAGCCTCGGAAGATGATGGAGGATTTAGTAGCCATATAGTTTATTGTACTCTTTTTTTTTATTTCGAGGATAATGGAATAAGCACTCATGCGCTTTTTTTTCCTTCTCATCCAGTCCCCCGTGTGTGTATGCAGTTTAGTAAATGTTGTGATCCGGGGGGGGGGGGAGGGTGTTTACACAAAGAAAGGATCCCAGGAAAACACAAAGGAAAACAAAAACAGATGGGACAAAGAATGACACACGCGGAAAGGAAAACAGTGACACACAAAGAAAGGGGACACCGTGAAACACAAAGATGGGACACCATGAAACACAAAGAAAGGGGACACCATGAAACACAAAGACAGGGGACACCATGAAACACAAAGAAAGGGGACACCGTAAAACACACAGAAAGGAAAACGGTGAAACACAAAGGGACACCATGAAACACAAAGAAAGGGGACACCGTGGGACACAAAGAAAGGGACACCGTGGGACACAAAGAAAGGGACAGCGTGAAACGCAAAGAAAGGGACACCATGAAACACAAAGAAAGGGGACACGTGGGACACAAAGAAAGGGGACACGTGGGACACAAAGAAAGGGGACACCGTGAAACACAAAGAAAGGCACACCGTGAAGCGCAAAGAAAGGGACACATTGAAACACAAAAGAAAGGGGACACATTGAAACAAAAAGAAAGGGGACACATTGAAACACAAAAGAAAGGGGACACATTGAAACACAAAAGAAAGGGGACACATTGAAACACAAAAGAAAGGGGACATGGTGAAACACAAAAGAAAGGGGACATGGTGAAACACAAAGGAAAAATGGGACAAGGTGGGTGTCAAACAGAGACACACAAAGGCAGGAAACCCAAAACAAAGGAACAGCTGATTCTTTTCTCAACTGTGTCACACATGCTTTCGTTCTCCGCTCTTAAGCCCGCTTTTTCCAAAAGATGCATTATCATTGTGCGTTTTGTTCGTTTGTTGTCATTTTTCTATGTTCTTTGAGCATTTTTCCTTCTTCTTCTCCACTTTCTTTTTCTTTGCATTCTTCTTTTTCTTTGCATTCTTCTTCTTGCATTCTTTGCATTCTTCTTCGCATTCTTCTTTTTCTTTGCATTCTTCTTTTTCTTTGCATTCTTCTTCTTCGCATTCTCTTCTTCTTTGCATTCTTCTTCTTCTTTGCATTATTCTTCTTTGCATTCTTCTTCTTCTTTGCATCCTTCTTCTTCTTCACATTCTTCTTCTTCTTCGCATTCTTCTTCTTCTTTGCATTCTTCTTCTTCACTACCAATGTATACGTCAGGGTATAGGGGGACAGGTTGGCAGACGTCCAGTTATTTGCTCAGACTGAAGTGGAGATATGTGATAACTTTGTGGGGGTTGGGTTTTTTTTTTGCTTCTTTTTACTGATTAGAAAGTAAAGTGATGGTTGTTTGTGTACAGCTGAATTTGACTGGAAAGAAAATCGGACCTAATCACGCATTTGCATCATGGTTGTAGCTTTAATCAGGCATTTGCATCATGGTTGTAGCTCTAATCAGGCATTTGCATCATGGTTGTAGCTCTAATTAGGCATCTGCATCATGGTTGTAGCTCTAATCATGCATCTGCATCATGGTTGTAGCTTAATCATGCATTTACATCATGGTTGTTTTGTTTTGTTTGTATCTGTTTCATTTCAAACTGTTACTCAACATTTGCCTCACGCGTTGCATGATGCACACTCAAAAGCGTGCGTTCTGTGTCTTTGATGGAAGAGAAAGAGTTCACCATGCCATCTCTTCTTCTGATCCCGATCCGTCTTTCTTGCTGCCTGGAGTTGAATGCAATAATAATAATAATAATGTATGGAACTTATATAGTGCTAAATCTTGTAAAGCAACAAATCAAAGCGCTCGGATGACTTTAAAAAATTTTTTAATCGAGGATAATGGAATAAGCACTCGTGTGCCTTTTTCCTTTTTTTATTTTACATCCAGTCCCCGTGTGTATGCGGTTTTGTAAATTTTGTCATCTGTTCCCACCGGCACACAATGGCCTACTCTTTCGAAAAGCGGAACAGGATTTAACGTGTGCGCAAGATGTTCTGCATGCGTTCGCACACGGGGCCAAGGTTTACAGTCTCATCTGAAGGACTTTGACAGCGGGGTGTGGTGCCATAAGCAGACGACAGGCCTGCAAAGCGCGGTGCAGAAATCAGCCTTTTGCAGCCGGTCCTGGTAAAGTGGTGATGGGGCAGGAGAGAGCCTACAGGCACTCCTGAAAAAGAGGCTTCCTGTGTCAGGCTCAATATTTGACATTGCCAGCAAAAGTGATATTCCATTTTGTTTTGGGGGGTGGGGGTGAAGTTATGTTTGATATTGAACGATTCCAAATTGTGGAGGATTTTTTTGTTTGTTTGTTGCTGGTGGGGTTGGGTTTTTTAGGGGGGGGTTGTTGTTGTTGGTTTGGTGTTTTTTTGGCAAATGTTTGCGTGAATGAATATTTGTTGTGATTATGAAATTTTTGTTGTGATTCTGAATATTTGTTGTGATTCTGAATTTTTGTTATGATTTTGAATTTTTGTTGTGATTCTCAAAGTCGCTCTTCTTTACAAAGAAGTTAAGATTAGATTTCTTTTAGTTTTTTGTTGTTGTTTAGGTTAAAAGATGTCTGCTTTGTTGTTTGTCTAGGTTCATTGTGGGTTGGGGTGGTTTTTTTCTGGAGGTGGTGGTGGGGGGGGGGTTCTTTGTCTGAAAACCAGTGAACAAATGCAGTTTTCTGTTCACTCACATCAATCCATGGGGTAGCCCATATGGACTGGTCTGCATGCTGTGATATCTCCTGGGAAAAGCTAAACATGAATATCTATGTAATGGTTTATTTTTTATATTTTTTTATATTTCGAGGATAAAGGAACAAGCACTCATGTACTTTTTTACGTCCAGGCCCCGTGTGTATGCAGTTTTGTTAATTCTGTCATCTATTTCCACGGGCACACAATGGCCTACTCTTCCAAAAAGCAGAACGGAGTTTAACGTGTGCGCAAGATGTTCTGGATGCGTTCACACACAGGACCTCAGTTTATAGTCTCATCCAAAGGACTTCTAGGGGAGAGTGGAGTCGGCACTGATGTTAACTCCAGAGGAAAAATCCTCTTGAATGAGATTGGAACCTGGGTCAGCAGATCCTGAGCGCTACGCTACGCACCACGTGTTGCTTCACTGTAAGCACAAGGCTGTCCCCTGTGTGTTTGCAGCAGCTCGAGTTGTTGGTAGTGCTGGCCTGCCCCCTTGGCTCTGCAGTCACCTCGGCCACCTCCTCGTTTTCTAGCACCGTGATGGATCTTGCCCATGGATGGGGAGCGGTTTTGTTGAGGTGTTCACACTTCAAGTTCTACATTTACTCAGGGGGCATGGTAGCTTAGCGATGAGAGCGTTGCATTCATGGTTTAACAGCCTGGGATCAACTCCTGGTTCAGCCCGCCACTGGGACACCAGTTCTACAGGAATTTTCCCCCTGGAGTTAACACCAGTACTGACTCACCTCCCCTCCCCTGAAAGTCCTTTGGTGGAGAAGATGATAAACCCAAGGCCCTGTGTGCAAAGATACGCAAAACATCTTGCGCACACATGAAAATGTTCTGCCTTTTGAAATGGATGAGTTTTCGGTTTTTTTAGATGCATACACGCTGCTGTCTAGGCATCATCCCTGAGGTCAGAATGCAGCTACCTTTATGGTGGGTAAAAACGGTCGCGTACGCAAGCATTTCACCGTTTGTGAACTTAGGAGCGTACGCAAGCATTTCACCGTTTGTGAACGAGGGAAAATAAAATGCGTTCCCTCATTCTTTTTTTTTTCTTTTCCAACCAAATAAAATCTGACAATTTCATCTTCAGATTCCAAACTGGCTGACAGTCAGTTCAATACAGAGACAGAATTAACAGCTGTAAAGAATGTCTGACCACACACACTCTGGATCAACAGGGTTTTTTTTTGCTGTTTTCATTCAAACCCAAGTGGGGTTTATCTTTCAAGAAATAATCAAACGTATGTAAATCTATGGTTGGCGAATATTCTTGCCATTTTGTGTGTGTGTGTGTGTATGTGTTCCCTCGGCTAGAGCTCAGAGGTTCTCCCTTGGTGAGATTTTTGCGGTGTGTGACCGTTTGTGCCCACCATTCTTTACGAGGTAGCTGCATGCCAACTTCAGGGATGTTCTTGCCATGTTATCCTGTAAGAAGCACGGCCAATTGTAGGCTCCAGGATTCTTACATCCCCTCTTTCTTGGTGCCATTATGGAGCCCTCAGAGCAGAACACAAAGCAGTACACGGATCAATACACAGAGCAGCTCATAGAGCAGTAGATCAATGCTGTACACAGAGCAGCACACAGAGCTGTACACAGAGCTGTACACAGAGCAGCACAGAGTTGTACACAGAGTGATACACAGAGCTGTACACAAAATCTGGCGTGGTAATGTCTGACCGTGTCATGTATATGAGGCCTGATCAAACCTTAAACACGGCAGGTGGGGGAAATGATTGTTGATACATAATTATGTGACGTCAAACACAGGGTGGTGGTTGTTTTTTTAATAACATAACCGTTGGTGTTATTGTAATCTCGGTGACCTTAAATAGAGGGGTGGGTTTTTGTTTTGTTTTTTAAAACAAGGTAGGAGATGAAATGTAAAAGTAGTATAGGATGTATAATTATGCTATTATGTGACCGGTGACACCATGTTGACAGGGATGGATGTGAGCAAAGACATTGCAGTTATTTTCATTGTGCTTCAACTGAAAGCTGACCTTTAGCTTTTTTGTGTATGGTATGGTGGTTTTCTTTTGTGTGTGTGTGTGTTTTCAGATGTACTGGCTCTGTTTGTTTTGTGTCAGCATTTTCTGCTGTATTTGGTACACAGTGCTTTTGTTTCTATCCCAGATTTCCAGTGTCTGTGTGTACTCAGAGCTGTGCGAGCCCTTCTCTGTGTGTAGTTGTATCGGTTGTTGCCTGCCTTTGGTGCACATACGGCTTTTTTCCTGTGAGGTTTTTTCTTTCTTCTTTTTTTCAGGGGGACGGGATAGCTCAGTGGTCGGAGCACTCGCTTTCCCCCAGCCAAGTTAAGCAGCGTCGAGCGTGGTTACCAGTTGGATGGGTGACCGTTTGCGCGCCTTGGCTTCAGTACAGTTCCCCCAGCTGTAAATGGGTACCTGACCTCTTTAGGGTCAGGGAAGGTAAAGCAGCGAGGGAGAGATGGGCACCGCCCTCAATATGCTGGCCCTAGAGAAGTGAGGTCTCTGACGCCTCGCTCCCCTACGACCTTATAGGTTATGGGACACCTTTACCTTACCTTTTTGTTTTGTTTTTTAGTCTTTTTTTTATTTGTATCTTATGTGCAAGGGCATGTGAGCGTACTTGTGTATTATTTATGGCTCATAGCAAGCACAAAAAAAGATTTGTAACTTACTTTTTGTTTGTGTGTGTATATATATATTATATATATATCATGTTTTTTCACGTAAATTTTGAATATATATATATATATACACACACATTATGTTTTTCGCATAAATGTTGAATGCTTTGTTACTTGTTTGTGTACTTGATCCGTTGTTATCATACCGTAATGTATCCTTACCAGAGAATAATGATGTAAACAGAACATATCCGTATATATGCTGAGGAATATTATGATGGTGCGATGTGAGCAACAGACTGGTCACCCACCATTAAAAACCAAACAGTACAAAGGTGATGGGCTCACTGCTTCATGGTTCTGAATGCTAGGAACTCCTGGAACACAGAGAGGACCTTCAGTATACCATGAAGAGTAGTAGCCAAGTGTAGGTGACTTAGCATGAGAGGCTCAACACTTTGCAGTAGTCACCAAAATCGACATGACTTTGCATGCGCTGCAGACTCAAAACTTCACAGTAGTAGGCAAGTCTATGTGGCTCAGCGTATATTTAGCATGCAGCTTCAAACGTAAACAGTGCCTTGTGTGCCGTTAATGGAGAGTGTTTTGTTTTATGCTCTCTCCTGCTTTCATTGTAGACAAACCAGTGCCTTATTTCTACAGAAGAACATCAAATATGCATGGTAACGATCCTGTCACTCAGCGTTTGGTGGCCAGGGAGCCAAAACAGAACGACCCAGCATGCAGGCAGCCAAAGTGCGCTGTGGGTTGCACAGACAAGTGTATGTGGGTGGGGATCAGCCTACTGTAGCCTAGCATTGATAACAGCTGCGGAGTCTGGCCCCAGCTAGCCACGCCTGCTGAATGCTGAAGAGGGTGAGGGGTTGGGGAAGCTGGTGGTGCTTGCAGCGAGTCGTCTCCTTGAACGATATTGTGGCGTTGTGAAGAGAACGGACATCGATTCCCAGCTTTTGCCATAACGTGATCAGTATTCCAGCCTCTGGCTGCTTTGTCTTTTTCTGGACTTGGGTGTTGGAAATAAAGTCCACTCCCAGGGTAAGGGAGGTGTGAACAAAGCGTGGTACAACCGTTGATTTTGACAGAGGCGTCCGCGTGTGGTTGTGAACGTGTTGCCAGTTGAGAGGTTCTGTGTGTGATGATGTGAGTGTGTGACTCTGTGTGTGTGACTCTGTGTGTGTGATGGTGAGACGATGTGTGTGTGTGGGCGTGTGTGTGATAGTGAGACAATGTGTGTGTGTGTGTGTGTTCGCCTTCAATTTTACGTCTATTCACATAAAGTGATATTAGACACTAAAGTGCATGTGGGTGGGTGTTTGTGTGAGTGTATGGGTGGGTTTGTGTATGTGGATGGGTTTGTGTGTGTGTGTGTGTGACAGTATGTGGGTGGGGGTTTGTGTGTGTGACAGTGAGACGGTGTGTGAGTGGGACACTGTGTGTGTGTGTGGGGAGGGGGGGGGGGGGGTAAAATAAAGTCCAGTCCAGTCATTTCAATATCTTTATTGAAGGCAAAAAATTAAGTTTACAGAGCTTTTTTTTTCATCCTGTGTGTGTGTGTGTGGTATAAGTGAGTGTGTGTGTGTGGTATAAGTGAACATGTGTGTGTGTATGTGGGATAAGTGAATATGTGTGTGTGTGGTATAAGTGAATTGTGTGTGTGTGGTATAAGTGAATGTGTGTGTGTGGTATAGATATGTGTATGTGTGTGTTCCTATGAATTAGAAATTGTGTGTGTGTGTGCATGCGCATGTGTACGCTGTACGCGCACTCATACCATATGCTTGCAAGCATCTGCATGTCTCTTTGTGTAAACATGCGCATGTACAAGCATGTGTGCCAGAGTGCAGGTCTGCATGAGTTGTATGTCATCACAGCTACCCCACAACATGAAGGGAAGAAGAAGAAGAAGATACTACTACTACTACTACTACTACTACTACTATCCTAGAGAAGAACCAGACCTGTCAACTCAAACCTGCCATTATCACCACAGTTAGTTACACCTCCAGAGTCATCACAGTAAATGGTCATCAACAACACGCGCGCGCATGCACAGATCCAGGATGAAAAAGAATGGATTACAAAAACTATTTAAAAACACACACACACACACAAAAACGGATGCACACTGGTGTCATGTTTAGACATCATTCCTGGAATCAGAATGCGGCTACCTTAAATAATGGTGGGCAAAAGCAACTGTATACACAAAAATCTCACCCACTGGAACCTCAGAGCTCTAGCTGAGGAACGAAAATAAAATTTAAAAAATCATCATCATCATCATCATCACTAACACCATCACTGAACATGAAATCACAATTGTGGGGAAGCGAAAAATGACCCAAACTACAAGCATGATCTGAGTATCAACTTGACAAAGCAGGTGGCACATGTGGCTTGCACTGCACTTACATATGCACTTTCTGAAGCTACATATGCACTTTCTGAAGTTACATATGCACTTGAACAAGCTACATATGCACTTTCTGTAGTTACATATGCACTTTCTGAAGTTACACTTTCTGAAGCTGCATATATACATTCTGTAGTTACATATGCACTTTCTGAAGTTACACTTTCTGAAGTTACATTTGCACTTTCTGTAGTTACATAATATGTACTTTCTGAAGTTACATATGCACTTTATGAAGTTACACTTTCTGAAGTTGCATATGCACTTGCTGAAGTTACATATGCACTTGATGAAGTTACATATGCACTTTCTGAAGTTATATATGCACTTGCTGAAGTTACATATGCACATGCTGAAGTCAATGGAATGAAGTCTGGGTCATTATGAACTGAATGGCTAATCTGAACTGAAAGGCCAGTCTGAAGTGAATGCACTGTTGGATTCCAAACCTTGATCAAGTGATTGGAGATCTAAGTCACCTTTACCTTGTTCTTCATTGTTGGGTCTTTTGATTCGTGATCCAAGACCACTGATATCAGTGTACTTATATGATCAACAAAACTGGCCAAGACTGTCCTACAGGGAACAGCACAAGGAGGGAGACGAAGAGGCAGACAGAGAAAACGATAACATCAGAGAAAACGGACTGGTCTTGAGTGGAACGACTTGCTACGGAAAGCTGGAAACTGCGAGGAGTGGGGAAAGGAAGCTGGTTGAAACATCTTCAGCGGTACCCCCAAGGGTATACCAGACTGCAGGATAGGTGAGGTGAGAGAGATAGGATTCCAGGTGTGCAGCCAGATAAGGCTGGCTGACTGGCTCCATGTCCTCTGAGACTTGTCCAAGAGAGAGACCCTGGACCTTGCTACCCTTCAGCGGTGTAAGTCAATTCTGCCTTGTCATGCCCACTACATCAGAGAACAGTGTTGACCATGGTGGACGACTTCCAGTGAACTGGTGACTGTTCCACACCAAAATGACTGAGCCTACTACTGACCAGCTCCTAACACCTGCCATACTTGTCCTCCTGTCTCCTGTTTGCATGTACCACAGCTGCCTTGCACTGTCATCTTTGCTGGATGTAAAAAAAGCATGTAATGCTTAATCTATTACCCTCTGGAAAATAAAAATTGTTCTCTGACAACAACTGCCTGCTGCATTTATGATGACAGCCTACACCCAAAGTCAGATTGTGGCTACCTTCATGCTGGGCAAAAACAGTCACATATGCAAAACATGTCAACTCTGGTCAATCTCAGATTTGTAGCTGATGAACACAAAATACCCAAGAAAACCACAACAAATGGCTGAAGCGACGTCGTTCAGATTCAGATCTCCATTCCGGGTTGAGATAACAGGAATTATTGGCCAAGTTCGAGAACTGTCCCTAAAAGAATGATCCAGGAATTCACACCTAATTGACAGATTTTTTGTGTCTCACTTGATCTGTGAGGAATCTGTGTAACTCACACTGTCAGTTGATAGTCTTTATGATCATGATCTAAGGTTTGGGCGATTGCCAACAGTTTTTACAAACAGGGCTGAATATATTGCAAAGTTGCACTTCCTGAACATATTGCAGAGTTATGCACAAACTGAACACATTGCAATAGTGTTTTGTGCACAGGGAATGTATGGCAATTTTCTGCACACACTAAACATGCTGCAGTGATAATATCCACATACGCCACACAATGCAAAAAAGTCACATTGCACAAAGTGAAATGTTATGATCCACAGCAACGATGTTCCTTACATATACGATACAATCTCAGAATGCAATGTTAAGCACATACCCCCACTGTTGTGCAAACTGAGCATAATGCAATGCTCCTTTCCACAAACTTAAAAAAGTTGTATATTTACATAATATATATATATCATACATACAGACAACACATACTAGAATATTGTGCTTACACTGATACAAAGCTGCTAACAACACACTGACTGCGCTTCGATGTAACGGAACACAAGCTTAACACTAACTTGCCAAGACTTCATGAGCTCTTTTCAAACGGAGTCCCTCCCACGTCAACCTATGAGATTCTAGAATGAACAAAAAAAACCCCAAAATAACAGCACGCCTCCCAGAAAAGAAAAGAAGAAATAAAAGCAGACGTGTGACCAGACAGCAGAATCGGTGGCATCAGTCTTTCCTCACTCCTATCTCTTCTTTTTTTTCTCCATTTTTCTGCAAAGAGCTATGCACTGATTCACAGCAAAGTTACACTGTTGCCCGCATTCTGTTCTGTTTATGGTCTTAAATAATACCGCCACCACCTAAATATTCAGTGTAGGGTCCAGGCTCCTGGAAAAAAGGGTTTTGGAGTAGCCTACTAGTGATGAACTTTGAAAACAGTTTAAGCAAAGAGACATCATCTGGCTTTTGAAATTTCTGCTTAGTAAGTACGTGTGGAATTGTCCATCTTTGCCAACATGTTTGTGTTATGTTTGTGTGTGTACATATACATACAGATGATGGTGGTGGGTGTTGGAGGGGGTGGAGGGAGAGAAAACAACTATCACAGTGTGTGTGTGTGCACGCTCTTGTGCAGAAGCGAGCATGTACATACACGCACATAACTGCATGTGTTCATGTGTGTGTTTGAGTGCGCGCGCGTGATTGCGTGTATGCCTATGTGCCCACATATCTCCCTCCCTTTATCTGCTTCCTCTCCTCAACACCCCCCCCCCCCCCCCCCCCCCCCGAAACCCTCACCCCTTTCCTTTGCAAACATCACGATGCCTCTCATAATTATACACACATACATAATCATACATATATCATCCTCATTTTGGTTATGTTGTTTCCGTAATATAGAGCTCCGCTAGCATTGTTGCAGTAGTTAATGGACATTCCACAGGAAGCATTTTCCTCTTTCAGTTGCTGTAATTGTAACAACAGGCTGTCAAAATGGGCATAACATTTTCCTTTTAAAAAAAGTGCACAGAACCATAATACCAAGTGTGTTAACGAGTGTTTCGTCATTTCACAGAGATGAAAAGTGGACCATGATACCAAGTGCAAGTGTTTACATTCTTTTTACACAAAAAGATGTCACTAGACAAAACCCAATACACAAATTAGCAAAAAAAACCAAGTAACAAACTAACACCCCCCCCCCCCCTCCCCACCCCAATAAAAAAGCCCCCCAAACCAAAACAACCAACCTCCCCTCCAACTCCCCTCCTCTCCCCAACTAAAGTAGACTGTAAATGTCTGTAAACAAGGAACAATAAAAAAAAAACACCTACAAACAAGCAGCTGAAATATCTGTTAAATACAAAACAGGTTAAATAAATAGAACATCCATAAAGTCGGAATGCAGCTACCTTCCTGGTGGGCAAAAACGACTGCATGGGCAAAATCTCACCACTGGCATACATACCTCAGAGAGCTCTAGCCAAGGAAGCCCCCCAAAATACAACAACCACCACAACAACAACAAAACTGGAATGATTTTGCACTGACAGCCCCTATCACCTCAACACAGAACAGGAATGTGGGCTGGTTGCAACAGCCACCACCACCATTGCGCTTGTGACACACGTCCCCTGTCACGTCTGCAGTGTCCCCGAAGTCGGAATGTGGCTTCCTTCATGTTGGGTAAAGCGTCATTTAGGCATCATCTCACTGTCAGTGAACCTCAGATCTCCAGCCAAGGAATGAATATAAAGAAAAGAAAATATCTGTGATGTATACAGCTGGTCAAGAAGAATGTTTTCTGACAAAACACCATGTCAGGAATGCAAGTGGCCATGTGGCAGAAAGCCACAAATTGGATCACAGTTTTTTGTTTTTTAAAAAAAGATTTGTGAACAGAAAAGTTTGCCATTCATAATTTCCTACTGTTCTGTCATCCAGTCTGTATCACGCATAGTTGCTGATGACTGACCACAATCAAATGTAATGGAAGAATTTGGAAATGTTCCATCATCTCTACTGTAATGTGCATGCATTGTCCTGGTCTAACATCAGAATAACTGACAGGAAATGAAAATGTTCCACGATCCCCTGGTCTTAAGTCTCCTTGATGCAGACATAAAAGTTATGTGGCTGCTGCAAGAAAGAACAATCTGAAAAGCTTGCGTCACCATCAACACTACTTGACGCCTTAACGCTTGGACACACTACTGTCCAACAAACTCCTTTCAGTCAGTTATTGGGATCATTTGTTTTGTGTGTGTGTTTTTGTAGTATGGTTTTCTCGAACGTTGGCTGCTGAAGCAATGAGTGGTGTTGGATGAATTTGATGTGTGCAAGTTGCCTGTCAACAAACTGTACCATGATGTACATGTATTTCTGAACAAACACTGACAGACTGCAGTAACATGGATCACATGGTGGAATCGGCTGGACTGACAGGTGTGTGCTTCTTTCTTTGCTCTGGCACCGGGAAGAGAAACTAATCCACAAAATGATCAAGGCTTTCTCTCTTATCAAGAATGTCAAGCTGGTGTGATGCTTTCAGACCCAAATCAAACAAACGAAAAGCAGCAAGCCCAATAAATCATTCTCATATTGTAAAAAAACAACTGGCAGTTTGGCACCACAAATCTTTATCGCCAAAAATGAAACCATGCTGTCAGATCTCTGGGAAATCATATTGTAAAAAAACAACTGGCAGCTCTGGTACTGAACACCCACAGTAGGAACCCCATTGCCACCATTCTAAGGGCACCGCCTTGCACGATTCACGCTACTCCACTGTTCCTTTCTCCATCACAAATACAACGCTGGCCACACCACAAATCCTCATCGCCAAAAAAGAAACCATGCTGTCAGATCTCTGGGACATCAGGACACTGAGACAGGAGATTCATCACTTCAAAAAGGTCGGCACAACACCACACATAAAAAAGCCCCCAGGGATTAATACCAAAACCAACAACACTCAAGCAAGTCCATCACCAAAAGCAACACCAACAACAGTCATGTAGCATGTCGTCTTTACACCTGATCGTTAGTCCAAAGCAAGTAAAAAATGTCCCCCACAGCTCTCCCCACACTCGGGTACACACAGTCTCAACTGGCGGCGAACACAAAAAGCATGCTCACGCATTTCAATAAATCATCAGTGGTTTTAAGTCACGAGCAAATGAGAAAAATGATCAGAACAACAAAAGGAGATCAAACGACGTTGAAAGACCACTACACTCACATGACGCCCACACAACATCCACCCGGACAACACCCTGAACCTCGTCCCAAGAACTCTACCGTCGGGTCAGTTTCTTGAGACATACCCCCAGAAAAAAAATGCCCACCCCTCCACCCTCTACCGTTGGGTCAGTTTCTCGAGATGTACCCCCAGAAAGAAAAAGCCCACCCCTGCACCCCTGCAGCCTGGGCCTGTCTCTGGCCCCCCCCTGTGTTAATAGGTGGCAGCGTGGCCGCCCTTCCTCCAGTCGGCGTAGGCCTCCACGTCGTCGTTCAGTTTGGAGATGGCGCTGACGCAGCTGAGCCCCTCAGACACCGGCACCATGGTCTGGGAGGAGGTCAGCGCCTTCACGATGCCCAGAGGAAAGACGTCAGACCCGTTGGGCGCTGCCAGGGACATGACGTCTGCAACAACACCGCACATCTCTGTCACGACACTGCCGAGGCTGCCCGCAAACTGTGGACTGACAAAGTGGCCGCTGCGTTTTTGTCTGACAGCTGGCAAAAAGGCAGTGACGTGCCGATGTTTGTGATCCGCACGCATCAGAGCCAGTAGCCACACATGGATATGGCACTGACGGGTGCTAAAGCCAAGTGGTTGTCAAGACCCTTTTGACGTCAGTCCTGTGTGTCCATGAAGTCACGGGTTCGAATCTCAAGGGCGTCGACGTCTGATGAATAAAGGGTGGGGATCTTCAAGATCTCCCAGGTCAACTTCAAGTGCAGACCTGCCAGTACCTTCCCATTGTGATCAAATATGTATGTTAAAGATCCCGCAAATTCATGTCATGGTTCAGAGGGTTACAGAAAAAGGAGCATACCCAGTACGCATCCTGTACAAAGACATCAGCTGCTCTGAAGTGGGACTGTGTGTCGGCTGAGGTAAGCTGGTAGACCACCTGCAAAGTGACAAGCGCAGGAGGAGACCAGACACCACACACCCCACCCAGCAAGGCAACGCAGCATATGATCAAAATACAAGCACTGGCCGTATTTTCCATGTCGTCATTTTGCGAGTTAAACAACAGCTCTAGCGTTGCAAGTAAACAACAACAGCAAGAGCTAGACATTTTTGACAAGTTTTCGTCAGCCAGGTCTGAAAGTTGCTCCCTCCTTTTTCTGTTGACAAGACAGAGGTCTGAACTTTCCTCTGCTAGTGCTACGTCCTGACGTTTTCGTTTTTTTTAAAAAGAGATTTTTCTATGAGGTTTTGTTTCGTTTTGTTTAGAGAAATCATCTTCACAATCATCAGCAGTGACCAGCCACTCTCTTCATTTCAGCGTCGGTCATGAGTAGGCTTTAAAAATGTTGAAATTCTTGCCTGATATTGTGAAATAAACCCAAACCCAAACCAAACCCCCCAAAAAGCCCCCAAACCCACTGTTGCCTGAAAAAAAAGACAGTAGGGTATTCTTTTTTTTTTTTACATATTTTTTTCATTCTTTTATATTGAGGATAATGGAATAAGCACTCATGTGCTTTTTTTCATCCAGTCCCCGTGTGCATGCAGTTTTGTAAATGGTGTCATCTGTTCCCACTGGCACACAATGGCCTACTCTTCCGAAAAGTGGAACGGGTTTTAACATGTGTGCAAGATGTTCTGTGTGGCTTCACACATGGGAACCTCGGTTTATAGTCTCATCTGAAGGACTTTTGGGGAGAGTGGATGAGACTACATGCTAAGAGGACTTCTGCTCACTAGCCTGAACGGAAAAAAGGGGGAGTGTACAGACAGACAGACAGAGACAGACGGAGAGAGACAGACAGACAGACATGGCATGAATGAAGGAAGTGAAGGAAGGAAGAAGGAAGTGAAGGAAGTGAAGGAAGGGGGCAGGATGGTTAAGACGTTTGCCTGCCAACAAGTAAACTGTGAGGTTCTGGGTTCGATTCCCAGCCTCACCCTTCCTTTCCAGTTTGACAAAAAAATCGAACTGAATGTCAAAGTCCTTTGGATGAGACTATAAACCGAGGTCCCGTGTGCGAACGCATGCAGAACATCTTGTGCACACGTTAAATCCTGTTCCGCTGTTCGAAAGAGTAGGCCATTGTGTGCCGGTGGGAACAGATGACAAAATTAAAAAAACCCACATACACATGCAAAAAAAAAAAAAAAAAAAAAAAAAAAAAGTCATCTGAGCGTTTTGATTTGTTGCTTTACAAGATTCAGCGCTATATAAATTCCATACATTATTATTATTATTATGATGAATGACGTGAGGCGGAGGAGGCAGACATTGCCCGTGACCTTGAAC
>CM054166.1:35554963-35564218 GCA_028751875.1 Rapana venosa
AATAATAATAAATGGAATTTATATAGTGCTATATCTTGTAAAAAACAACAACAAAACAACAACATACCTTTTCATACCTTTTAAAAAGATTTGCTTAAAAAATATATAAAAAGGCGGGACAATAGACCAGGAAGGTAGAAAATAAGCAAGAGAGATGACAGAAAAGTTCAGGAGAAAGACAGAAACAGAGAGACAGAGACACAGAGAGAGAGACAGAGAGAGAGATGAGAGAGAGAGAGAGAGGAGAGAGAGAGAGAGAGAGAGAGAGAGAGAGAAGAGGAGAGAGAGAGAGAGAGAGAAAGACAGAGGCCAGATTCATATTCGGATTCGGATTGTTTATTCATTTATAGGCCAAGGCTCCTTATGAAGGGGTATACAAACATGATATGATAATTGCAACACATGTAGTAAGATCCAAAAATGAAAGACAAAAATGAAATACAGATTGATTGCATATGAAAAATATGATTCTCACGACATATCAGAGAGAGAGAGAGAGAGAGAGAGAGAGAGACAGACAGACAGACAGAGAGAGGAAAGAGAGAGAGAGAGAGACAGAGAGAGGAAAGAGAGAGAGAGAGACAGAGAGGAGGAGAGAGAGAGAGAGAAGAGAGAGACAGGAGAGAGAGAGAGAGAGAGAGAGAGAGACACAGAGAGAGAAGTTTGGGAAATTTCTAGCACAGAATTTCCAAAAGGTGGGGATGCCAGTTATACTGAAAGAGCGGGCACGCAGAACCCACCTCAGCAGGACAGCGGAGGCATTCTCTATGGTTTCTTTATAGTCTGGGTTAGCAGGGTCCCCCAGTAAACTGCGGTGCCCAAAGCCAAACTTGAACGTCTGCACACAAACATCATTCTTTTCTGTTGTTGTTGTTGCTGCTGTGGGTCTTTGTTCACTGGTTCATTTTGTTCAAATTCAGTGTCAGTGGGAACAGATGATATCTTCAGTTTAACGTCTATTCACATTTAGTGATTTTAAATGACATTTTAGATGACAAAATGGACAAAACCACATCCACATGAGGACTGGATGTAAAATAAAACGACCCAAAAACAAACAAAGCACATGAGCGCTTATTTCATTATCTTTGAAGAAAAAATTTTTTTTACTGAAAAAATAATATAAAAAAATAACACGTACACACACATCCACAAACATTACCACACTCACACACACACAGTGGCACACACATACACACACACAAAGTGGCTAGCCTAGTGGTTAGAATATTGCGCTTGCAATCTGATGACCCGGGTTCGATTCCCGTTCAGGGGATATTTTCCTCTTGAGTTAACATCAGTGCAGACTCCACTTTCCCCAAAAAGTCCTTCCAATGAGGCTATAAACTGAGGCCCCGTAAGCGAACGCACGCAGAACATCTTGTGCACACGTTAAATTCTTTTTCCGCATTGTGTGCCGGTGGGAAAAGATGACAGAATTTACAAAAACCGCATACACCGGGGGATTGGATGTAAAAAAGCGCATGGTCTTATTCCATTATCCCGATATAAAAATTTTTTAAAAAAAAAAACCCCACACCCGCATCCCGCCAACCCAAACAAACCCCACACCACACAAAACCCAACCAAAAAGGACAAACACCCAAAAAAATAAAAACCAAAAAAAGGTCAGGGCCCAAAAAACCCTTACTTGTGGTCGGGGGGACCCCAAAAGCGTCAAACCCCCCCAATTTTCTCCCCATCCCCGAGTGGCGCCCTTTCCCGCTTTGCTTCCCCAAAAACCCTAAAAGGGCGGGAACTAAAATAACCAAAAAAAGGGGTAAATGCCCTTTAACCTAGGCGGGGGGGAAAAGGGGTAACCCCTTCCCTTGGGGGGCCCCACCCCCCCCCGTGCTTCCCTTGCCCTTGGGGAGCAAAAGGCGGGTGGCGGGGGCTTTTGGGCCCCTTTTAAAACCCCCCGTTCCCATTGGCCCCGGGTGGGGGGGGGGGGGGGGGGGGGGGGAGGGTTTTGGGGGGCCCCTGTGACTTCAACCCTTTGGGCCATAAGTGGTGGGTTTGGATTCGGTGTCGGGTCTGGTGAATTAAGGGGGCGGGGGGATTTTCATGTTTTCCAAAGTTAACTTCAAGTATAGACTGCCAGTCCCTTAATTCCCTGTGTGTGCTGTGTGTGGTTGTGTGTGTGTGGTGTGTGCTGCATGGTGCGGGGTTTGTGTGTGTTTTGTCAGTGTGTTAAGCATGCGGGATGTATTTTTGTGGGGTGTTTTGCATGTCTATAAGCATGGCAAGGCATCGTTGTATGTGTGTGTGTGTTTTGCGCTGTGCGGTGTTGTGTGTGCGCGTGTATGTCTATATGTGCATGTGTTGTGTGTCCTGTATGCGATGCTTTTCTGTTTTGGCATGCACACATTGTGGGGGTGTTGGTGTGTGTGCATACCATATGTACATGCTAGTCGGTGTCCCGGTGTGGGTGTAATTACCTTTAAAGGGGGGAAACGATGGGATTGGTTTTGAGAAACATTGTAGGACTTGAGGCCCTCCATCACCAACCTCCCCCCAGCGGCCTTCCCCTTTTCCCCCAACTTCACACGACACATTCCCCCGCAAAAAAAGCACTGTCCAGAAATCCCCCCCTAACTGAAAACTTTTTTAAAAGGAAAAACGGGAACTCCCATGTATTTTCAAAAATGGGGTTCCCATGATCATTTCCGAATAGGATTTATGTATTTTTCCGAATCAGGTTTCAGTATCTTTCAAAATCGGATTTTTTTTTATCATTTCAGATTCAGGACCTTGTACTTTTTTAAATCAGGAATACTATGTTTTTTTAGAATCAGGATCACTATGTTCATTTCAAAAGAGGTTTTGTTTTGTGAAAAAACCCCCCCGGCAACAAGGAGTTGTCCCCAGAAAAATTCCAAAAGGGGAAAAAGACACTCTTAAGGGAAAATAAATCACTAAAGAAGGAAGAGAAAAAAAAAAAAAAAAGGGTGGCGTGCTCTTTGGGGAAAGCGCCCCTTCCCCGGAAAAGCAACCAGTTTTCATGCAGAAAAAAAAAACTGCTCTTTTAACCTCCCTTAATGCGGTGCAGGTGCACCTTATGCCGGGGGAATAAAATCATATGCACCACTTTTTAGTTCATGTCCTTCTTTTCGGAAATTACTAAATGAAAAATTTTATAGTTGGCCAATGACGTTTTTATTATTGTGATTACTTTGAGGGGGAAGCTCAAATTAGTTGCATGTATTTTCCCCAGAAAATATTTAAAATGTAAAATTTCGGGCAAAAAAAACACTTTCTTCATCCACTGTCATTTTAGTATCCCCTCTCATTAACGGGGCAAACATACTTCTAGGCAAATCTCATTCATTTTTTTAAAAATGACTATCTCCTGAAATTTAAAACCCTCATTTTCATCATGTCGGTATATCTAAAGTTTATTTTCCTTTTTCGCGGGTAAAGTATTTCTACCTTCAACGAGAAGTGTAAACCCTTTTGAACAAGAAACTGGCCAAGCAGTTATGCAATTAACACAAAATACAAGCTAAAAAAAAAAAAAACATCGTTTTTGCCACGATTTTTTCAGCTGGTGTTTCCAAGCAAAAAGGAGAGCGACCCCTGTGTTTTGATTTCTTTCCCTTTAACTGTAGTGGAAGTGGCTTATTTTCCCCGTTTGAAACCCTGGAAAATTTTCCCGGGGTTTTAGGGTATAGAGTGCACAATTAGCCCCCCCAAAAATTTCTTGGTGTGGGGCAGCCCAGTGGTTTTTAAGTGGTAAAACAATTCAAACAACAGATAGGCTTTTTGTTTATATTTTTAACACAGCTATCAGCCAAATCGGCTTCTAAACGAATTTGCTCACCATTTTTTTTTTAAATACATAATGAACGACACTAAACTTTTTTTTTCTTTTTTAAAAAAATCATTGTTTTTTAAAACACGATCGTGTCACAAACCCCCCCCCCCCCCCCCCCCCCCCCCCCCCAAAAAAAAATCAACTTCACAGCAGCCCACTGTGCACTCACCCCGGCAAACAAAAGCGTGACTCCCAGTCCCCACAAAAAAGTTGCCTCCCGTCCCCCAAAAAACCCTTGCCTCCCATGTCCCCAAAAGCCCTTGCATCACCATGTCCACAAAAGCAGTGCATCACCATGTCCCAAAAAAAAGCGTGACTATCACCGTGTCCACACAAAAAGCCCTGCACTATCCGTGTCCACACAAAAGCCCTGACTCACTCACCATGTCCACCAAAACCGTGCACTCATCACCGTGTCCACAAAAAGCCCCTGCCTCGCTCACGTGACAAAAAGCCGTGCACTCACTCACCGTGTCCCAACAAAACCCTGCACTCACTCACCATGTCCACACAAAAGCCGTGACTACTACCCTTCCATACAAAGCCCCCCACTATCACCTGTCGACACAAAAGCCGTGCACCCTCACCAGCGAACAAAAGCGTGCACTCATCACCTGTCCAACAAAGCGTGCATCCCATGTCCACCAAGCTGTTTCACTCACCTGTCCACAAAAAGCCGTTGCATCACCATGTCCACACAAAAGCCGTGCACTATCACCGGTCCACAAAAAGCCGTGACTCACTCACCGTGTCCACACAAAAGCCGTGCACTCACTCACCATGTCCACACAAAAGCCGTGCACTCACTCACCATGTCCACACAAAAGCCGTTGCACTCACTCACCATGTCCACACAAAAGCTGTGCACTCACCATGTCGACACAAAAGCCGTGCACTCACTCACCACATCCACACAAAGCCGTGCACTCACTCACCATGTCCACCCCAAAAGCGTTGCACTCACCATGTCCACACAAAAGCCCTGCACTCACTCCCCGTGTCCACACAAAAAAGTTGTGCACTCACTCACCATGTCCACACAAAAGCCGTGCACTCACTCACCATGTCCACACAAAAGCCATGCACTCACTCACCATGCCCCCACAAAAGCCGTGCACTCACCATGTCCACACAAAAGCTGTGCACTCACCATGTCCACACAAAAGCCGTGCACTCACTCACCATGTCCACACAAAAGCCGTGCACTCACTCACCATGTCCACACAAAAGCCGTGCACTCACTCACCATGTCCACACAAAAGCCGTTGCAATCACTCACCGTGTCCACACAAAAGCCATGCACTCACTCACCATGCCCACACAAAAGCCGTGCACTCACCTGTCCACACAAAAGCTGTGCACTCACCATGTCCACACAAAAAACCGTGCACTCACTCCCGTGTCCACACAAAAGCGTGCCTCACTCACCGTGTCCACACAAAAGCCGTGCACTCACTCACGTGTCCACACAAAGCCGTTGCACTCACTCACCATGTCCACACAAAAGCCGTTGCAATCACTCACCGTGTCCACACAAAAGCTGTTGCACTCACCATGTCACACAAAAGCCGTTGCACTCACTCACCACATCCACACAAAAGCCGTTGCACTCACTCACCACATCCACACAAAAGCCGTTGCACCACTCACCACGTCCACACAAAAGCTGTTGCACTCACCATGTCCACACAAAAGCCGTGCACTCACTCACCACGTCCACACCAAAAGCCGTTGCACTCACTCACCACATCCACACAAAAGCCGTGCACTCACTCACCATGTCGACAAAGCGCTGCCCGACAGCGCCTTCATAGAAGACGCGCGCTCCCTCGTCGCGGACATGCGCCAGCTGTGCGCGCCAGGTCGGGCCTGGTGATGAAGTCCCCGGCGGCCACAAACTGGCCGTCCTCTCTGGTGTAGTGCCTGAGCAGGCCGTTGGCCCGGCCCCCTGGCAGGCTGCCCACGTCCACATGGTTGGCCAGGGCGTAGGCTGGAAACACACACAGAGGGAGCGCAGGGGCTCAAACGCCACTCTTCCCCACATAACGGAAAGGGAGGAAGGGGGCAGGACGGTTAGGACGTTTTGCCTGCCAACAAGTACACCGTGAGGTTCTGGGTTTGATTCCCAGCCTCCTTGCCCTTTCTTCCCAGTTTGACCAAATAAAATCCGAACTGAATGTCGAAGTCGTTCGGATGAGACTATAAACTGAGGCCCCCGTGTGCGAACGCATGCAGAACATCTTGCGCACACGTTAAATCCTGTTCCGCTTTTCGAAAGAGTAGGCCATTGTGTGCCGGTGGGAACAGATGACAAAATTTACAAAACCGCATACACACGGGGACTGGATGTAAAAAAGCACATGAGTGCTTATTCCATTATCCTCAATATAAAAAAATAAATAAATAAAATAAATAAATAAAATAAAAAAACTAGTCGCATTGCACCAGAGCTCAATTTTTAGTTATTGGCATTTCATTAACTGCAATAAAAAGGCTAATCAACGCACACACACACACACACACACACACACACACACACACAACCAGATTGAAAATCGGACGATTCTATGAAAAGTTATTATAAATTGAAATGATAGACTGCAGGATGTGACAAAATGAGAAATGGACAAGTTTAAGCATCGTAACAGGTGGTCAAGAATGAGGGTCTTCGGTATTTTAAAAAACACGTTTAAAAGCAAAAGGAAACAAAATTATGCCTTGATATTTTCATCGCAAGGTAGAATAATGTATGGCTATAGTTTAATAATCAATCAAAAATCTCAAAATCGACAACCTGACCTCCACCTGCTAAAATGGCTCCTAGTGTAAGAGTGGGTCAGGTGCAAAGCGATTCATTTCGTGGTGGAGCGTCACATATAATAATTATGGAATTTATAGAGCACTGAATCTTGTAAAGCTAACAAATCAAAGCACTTGCATTCAACTCATGTACACGCATGCAACCATCCACAATTATCAGGATTACAGATATAAAATTTACACATACACACATCACATAATGTGAAAAGACGTTACACACACACAAAAACACAACCCACACACACAGAACAGAACAGAACAGAACCAAACCAAACACAACAGAACGGAGCAATACAGCACAGTACAAATCAGTAGAGGACAGTACAGCTCCATGCTATCCTCCAGCCTTGAAACACAACCCAACCCTGGCCATGACATCCCACTCAGATCCCAGTAACTTTTTTCTTGGACACAAATCACGGCAGACAGCACAAAGTGTTCAATGACAGACCCTCTATCTTTTCTTTTCCAGCAAGTTTATCTTGAGGACAGGGCCTTCCCCTAAAGGAGGGGTTGGTTCATTTCAGAAAGTTCTTCCCCAAATTTTTTGTGACGTTGAACCCAAATTGGCGCGTATTTTCGATGGAAGGTGAATCAAAAGTGGGACCAATCCAAATGCCCACACTTTACATGAAATGAAGTGGGAAATGAGGTTCAAAAGCATACTTTTGCCCCCACCCCAAAACACAACCCGCATAAAACCCACGGGGCCGTTTAAACACACACACACATTCTTTAAAAACCATGTATCCCAAAAAATAATTTACCCTTGTGAAAAACATACAAAGCATACTACACTTGCACACTGGAAATGGGGCGAACAAAAACCAACCCCTGGGGCATACCCCCAAACCCCAACACCCCACTCATGAAATCCCCTCCCCCCTCCCCCCCTCCACAACATGAAAAACAAAAATTTTAATTTGAAGTTATTTTTTAAATACTATCACTGAAAAACAGCCCTTGGTTTTTTGTGTTTTAGAGTGCAAAAAAAGGATAGGAAAAACATCTTTTGAGCATTGTCGAGAAAATTATTTTGAAACGGGGGATCCAAAAAAGGGGAAGGGGGGCGGTTTGTTTAAAAGATGTTACCTCCCAAAAAGAAAACCCATGAGGTTCTGGGTTAAAATTCCCAGTCTTCCCCTTTTCTTTCCCTTTTTCCCAAAAAAAAAAATTTTAATGACTGCCCCAAAGTCCTTTGGATGGGGACAAAAAACCAAAGGGGCCCCATTTTGTGTTTTGCACGCAGAAAACTGTACCCCTTTTAAAAAAAACCCCTTCTCCCTTTGGGAAAAAGTAGGCCTTTCATGCTGGTGGGGAAAAGATGAAAAAATTTTTTTAAGTTTAAACTAAAAGCACAAGGGGGTTGCTTTTTTGGACACCAGAGCGGCGTTTAAAAGGGCCCTTCCCAGAAAATTTCAAAAGAAACTTCAAAAAAAATTCGAGAAGGAAAGGAAAAGTTTTAAAAAAAGAGAAAGTTGAAAAAAACAATTTCAGAGGGGTCTTTTGGGGCTAATGCGTGGAAGGGGTTTTTTTAAAAATACTTTCCCGGGCAAGCAAACTCAAAAAAAGTAACCCCAGTCAAAGCCCTAGAGGAACAAAAAGCTTTTGCTGAAAGAACTGAAAAGATTTCTATTGCCGCTTTGAGCATTTTTAAGATCAAAAAAACATGAGCTTCATTGTTCTGTCTAACCCCGCAAAAAAATGTTTTGTGATAATGATTCGAATGGGTGAAGGGTTTTACTGTTCATGTTTCAGATGGGTTTTAAACAGTATTGAAAGTTTTCATGTTTTGGGAAAGGTGTGGGGGGGGGATGGTATTTGTGGGCGGCTTTTTTTAAAATTTTTTGCAGAAACAGGGGTGTCTTTTTTTTTAGTGATTTTTTTTTTCTGTTTTGAAAGCATGCCATGTTTTCCCAAATTCTGGAAAAAATCAAAATTTGTCCCGTTCCAAAAAAATAATACCCCCAAAATTTTTAAAAGGGCTATAGACCCCGTGCTCTCACCCAAAATTGGGAAAGAAATTTTTTTGAAGAAAGTTCTCAAAAAGGCTTCTTTTTTCTACTTCTTCTTTTAGATTTCCCCTTCAGTTTTGCATACAAAGCAACAGAACCCCAAAGGGTGCTACAAATTTTCCTTGGGTGGAAAAGTTTATTCCCCACTAGAAAAACCCGGGCTTTTTGTTCGTTTTCTTTTCATTGACTTCTTTTTTGCTTTAATTTCCAAATTTAGCCCTCTATTTAGATCCAATTTGGTTTTCAAAGGTGTCTTTTCCCCGGCTTTAAATTTTTGGGGTAATGGGGTTTTTGACCACCCGGGCACGTTTTTTTTTCGATTTTTAAAAAAACCATATCCCTCAAAGATTTAACTTTTCCAAATGGGTTTTTCCCCAAGGGGAACTGTTCTGTCCCCATTTCCTTTTTTCCCTTTACACAAATGACTGCCACTGGCTTTGGGGTCTTTAAAAACCGGGTTTAAACAAAATATTTTGATGGGCTTTGCCCCTTTGGGGAAGGGTCTTTTCTAATTTCCCTGTCATGTATTTTAAACCCAAATTGAGGAGTTCTCCCCCTGGTGCAAACCCCGAAATGTCTTTACCTTAATGGGGAAAAAGGGCTAAG
>CM054166.1:35564718-35584255 GCA_028751875.1 Rapana venosa
ATTGATTCTTTGAAAAAATGATTCCACGACATACAGGGAGAGAGAGAGAAGAGAGAGAGAAGAGAGCAGAGAGAGGAAGAGAGAGAGACAGAGAGAGGAAAGAGAGAGAGAGAGAAGAGAGAGAGAGAGAGAGAGAGAGAGAGAGAGGAGAGAGAGAGAGAGAGAAAGAGAGAGAGAGACACACAGAGAGAGAAGTGGAAGTTTCTAGCACAGAATTTCCAAAAGGTGGGGATGCTAGTTATACTGAAAGAGCAGGCACGCAGAACCCACCTCAGCAGGACAGCGGAGGCATTCTCTATGGTTTCTTTATAGTCTGGGTTAGCAGGGTCCCCCAGTAAACTGCGGTGCCCAAAGCCAAACTTGAACGTCTGCACACAAACATCACTCTTTTCTGTTGTTGTTGCTGCTGTGGGTCTTTGTTCACTGGTTCATTTTGTTCAAATTCAGTGTCAGTGGGAACAGATGATATCTTCAGTTTAACGTCTATTCACATTTAGTGATTTTAAATGACATTTTAGATGACAAAATGGACAAAACCACATCCACATGAGGACTGGATGTAAAATAAAACAGCCCCAAAACAAAGCACATGAGTGCTTATTCCATTATCTTTAGAGAAAAAAAAATTAATGAAAAAATAATATAAAAAAATAGCACGTACACACACATCCACAAACATTACCACACTCACACACACAGTGACACACACACACAAAGTGACTAGCCTAGTGGTTAGAACATTGCGCTTGCAATCTGATGACCCGGGTTCGATTCCCGTTCAAGGGGATATTTTCCTCTTGAGTTAACATCAGTGCAGACTCCACTTTCCCCAAAAAGTCCTTCCGATGAGGCTATAAACTGAGGCCCCGTAAGCGAACGCACGCAGAACATCTTGTGCACACGTTAAATTCTGTTCCGCATTGTGTGCCGGTGAGAACAGATGACAGAATTTACAAAAACCGCATACACACGGGGATTGGATGTAAAAAAGCGCATGAGTGCTTATTCCATTATCCTCGATATAAATTTTTTTTAAAAATAAATAAACACACACACACAGTCATACACAGTCCACACACACACACACACAACACAACCACACAGTCACACACACACACAACACAACACACAGTGACCCACACACACACACACAAAACATGCGCACACGCACACACACACACACACACACAGAGTGGCAGACACACAGAGTCAGACAGACCTCAATCATCTGTTGATAGGTCAGGGGTAGCGCCGAACTCTTGTCTGTCCAGTTGAATCCCTCCAGCATGTTCAGCATCAACCCCACCACTGGACCTGACGATGGCGCCGGCATTCCCAGCACATTATGATCTGTACACACCGCACACACCTCAACCAAGAAAGACAGACACCATAAATAATCCAAAAAAAGGTCAAGGTGTCCCATAACCTATGTGGTCATGGGGGAGCGAGGCGTCAACCTCAACTTCTCCATATCGAAGGCGGCGCCCATCTCCTCTCCCTCGCTGCTTCGCCTTCCCTGACCCTAAAGAGGGCAGGTACTCATTTACTAGAGCTGGGTGAACTGGGGGACTGTACTGAAGCCAAGGCGTGTAAACAGTCACCCGTCCACTTGGTAACCACGCTCGACGCTGCTTAACATTGGCTTGGGGGAAGCAAGTGCTGTGAGCACGGAGCTGTCCTGTCCCCTATAACCCACAGGTTCATGACGGCCCTGTGACTTCAATCTCTTGGGTCCATGAAGTGGTGGGTTTGAATCTGGGTGTCAGCGTCTGGTGAATTAAGGGGCGATGATTTGTATGATTTCCGAAGTTAACTTCAAGTATAGACCTGCCAGTGCCTTAATTCCCTGTGTGTGCGTGTGTGTGTGTGTGTGTGTGTGTGTGTGTGCATGCATGCGTGCGTGCGTGTGTGTGGTGTGTGTCAGTGTGTTAAGCATGCATGGATGTATTTGTGTGTGTATTTGCATGTCTATAAGCATGTGCAAGCGCACTCTGATATGTATGTGTGTGTGTGCGTACGCGCATGTGCGAGTGTTCGTGTGTGCGCGTGCATATGTCTATATGTGCATGTGTATGTGTGTGCCTGTATGCGCATGCATTTCTGTATGAGCATGCACACATGTGTGCAGGTGTGTGTGTGTGCATACACATATGTACATGCTAGTACAGTGTACCGGTGTGGGTGTAATTACCTTTAAAGGTGGAAACGATGGGATTGGACTTGAGCACATTGTAGGACTTGAGGTCCTCCATCACCAACACTCCGCCAGCGGCCTTCACCTTTCCACACATCCACACGACACATTGACCACCGCAGAAAAAGCACTGTCCAGAAATCACCTCCCTAACTGCAAACTATTTCTAACTGGAACCAGGAACTACCATGTATCATTTCAGAATCAGGATTACCATGTATCATTTCCGAATCAGGATTATCATGTATCATTTCCGAATCAGGATTATCATGTATCATTTCAGAATCAGGATTATCATGTATCATTTCAGATTCAGGATCATCCTGTATCATTTTAGAATCAGGAATACTATGTATCATTTTAGAATCAGGATCACTATGTATCATTTCAAAAAGAGGATTCAGTTTATGTGAAACAACCCACGGCAACAAGAGAGTTGTCCCCAGAAAAATTCCACAGTGAAAAAGACACTCTTAATGGGAAATAAATACACATGAAGACAGGAAGAGAAAAAAGAAAAAAAGGGTGGCGCTGCTCTTGTGGCAACGCGCTCTTCCCAGGAAAAGCAACCAGAATTTCATGCAGAGAAAAATCTGCTCTGACTTAACCTCTTAACTGCCGAGTGCAGGTGCACCCTATATGCCGGGGAATAAAATCATATGCACCACTTGTTATGTTCATGTCCTTCTTACTCGGAAATTACTAAATGAATAATCCTGATAGTCTGGCCAATGACAGTATATATATTGTAGATTACTTTGAGGTAAGCTCAAATTAGTTAGCATGATATTTCACTACAGAAATATATTTAAACTGTAAAATTTCGACAAAAAAATACACTTTCTTCATCACCACTGTCATTCTGAGTATCCCCCATCTCATTAACGTCAAACATACTTCTAGGCAAAATCTCATTCATTTTTTTAAAAATGCACTATCTCCTGAATTACACACGATCATTTTCATCACTGTCAGGTATATCTAAAGTTTATTTGCCACTTTTTCAGCTGTGTAAAGTTATTCATACCTTCAACGAGAAGTGTCAACCATTTTGAACAAGAACTGGCCAAGCAGTTATGCACATTAACACAAAATACAAGCTAAAAAACGATCGTTTTTGCCACGATTTTTGCAGCTGGATGTTGCCAAGCAACAGGAGAGCGACCCCTGCTAGTTGTGCATTTCTTTCCCTTTAACTGTAGTCGAGGAAGCTGGCTTATTTACCTCAGTTTGAAACCCTGGAAATTTTCCGGGTTGTAGGCGTATAGAGTGCACAATTAGCCCCCCCAAAATTTCTGGTGTGGGGCAGCCTAGTGGTTAAAGTGGTAAACAATTCAATCTAACAGATAGGCTTTTTGCTTTACTATTATAACACAGCTATCAGTCCAAATGCGGCTTCTAAACGAATCTTGCTCACCATTTTTTTTTAAAACTGACATAATGCAACGAACACTATCTTTTTTTACTTTTTAAAAAAATCATTGTTTTTCAAACACTGCATCTGCTGTACTACAACCCCCCCCCCCCCCCCCCCACCAAAAAAAAAAGTCAAACTCATCACAGCAGCCTCACTGTGCACTCACCATGTCAACACAAAGCCGTGCACTCACCATGTCCACACAAAAACCGTTGCACTCACCATGTCCACACAAAAGCCGTTGCACTCACCATGTCCACACAAAAGCCGTTGCACTCACCATGTCCACACAAAAGCAGTGCACTCACCATGTCCACACAAAAGTCGTGCACTCACTCACCGTGTCCACACAAAAGCCGTGCACTCACTCACCGTGTCCACACAAAAGCCGTGCACTCACTCACCATGTCCACACAAAAGCCGTGCACTCACTCACCGTGTCCACACAAAAGCCGTGCACTCGCTCACCGTGTCCACACAAAAGCCGTGCACTCACTCACCGTGTCCACACAAAAGCCGTGCACTCACTCACCGTGTCCACACAAAAGCCGTGCACTCGCTCACCGTGTCCACACAAAAGCCGTGCACTCACTCACCGTGTCCACACAAAAGCCGTGCACTCACTCACCGTGTCCACACAAAAGCCGTGCACTCACTCACCGTGTCCATACAAAAGCCCTGCACTCACTCACCATGTCGACACAAAAGCCGTGCACTCACTCACCATGTCGACACAAAAGCCGTGCACTCACTCGCCATGTCCACACAAAAGCCGTGCACTCACCATGTCCACACAAAAGCTGTTGCACTCACCATGTCCACACAAAAGCCGTTGCACTCACCATGTCCACACAAAAGCCGTGCACTCACTCACCGTGTCCACACAAAAGCCGTGCACTCACTCACCGTGTCCACACAAAAGCCGTGCACTCACTCACCATGTCCACACAAAAGCCGTTGCACTCACTCACCGTGTCCACACAAAAGCCGTGCACTCACTCACCATGTCCACACAAAAGCCGTTGCACTCACTCACCACGTCCACACAAAAGCCCTGCACTCACTCACCACGTCCACACAAAAGCCGTTGCACTCACTCACCACGTCCACACAAAAGCCGTGCACTCACTCACCACATCCACACAAAAGCCGTGCACTCACTCACCACGTCCCCACAAAAGCCGTGCACTCACTCACCACATCCCCACAAAAGCCGTGCGCTCACTCATCACATCCCCACAAAAGCTGTGCGCTCACTCACCACATCCCCACAAAAGCCCTGCACTCACTCACCACGTCCACACAAAAGCCGTTGCACTCACTCACCACGTCCACACAAAAGCCGTGCACTCACTCACTACATCCACACAAAAGCCGTGCACTCACTCACCACGTCCCCACAAAAGCTGTGCACTCACTCACCACATCCCCACAAAAGCCGTGCGCTCACTCATCACATCCCCACAAAAGCTGTGCGCTCACTCACCACATCCCCACAAAAGCCGTGCACTCACTCACCACATCCCCACAAAAGCTGTGCACTCACTCACCACATCCACACAAAAGCCGTTGCACTCACCACGTCCACACAAAAGCCGTTGCACTCACTCACCATGTCCACACAAAAGCCGTTGCACTCACTCACCACGTCCACACAAAAGCCGCGCACTCACTCACCATGTCCACACAAAAGCCGTGCACTCACTCACCGTGTCCACACAAAAGCCGTGCACTCACTCACCATGTCCACACAAAAGCCGTGCACTCACTCACCATGTCCACACAAAAGCCGTTGCACTCACTCACCATGTCCACACAAAAGCTGTGCACTCACCATGTCGACACAAAAGCCGTGCACTCACTCACCACATCCACACAAAAGCCGTGCACTCACTCACCATGTCCACACAAAAGCCGTTGCACTCACCATGTCCACACAAAAGCCCTGCACTCACTCACCGTGTCCACACAAAAGTTGTGCACTCACTCACCATGTCCACACAAAAGCCGTGCACTCACTCACCATGTCCACACAAAAGCCATGCACTCACTCACCATGCCCCCACAAAAGCCGTGCACTCACCATGTCCACACAAAAGCTGTGCACTCACCATGTCCACACAAAAGCCGTGCACTCACTCACCATGTCCACACAAAAGCCGTGCACTCACTCACCATGTCCACACAAAAGCCGTGCACTCACTCACCATGTCCACACAAAAGCCGTTGCAATCACTCACCGTGTCCACACAAAAGCCATGCACTCACTCACCATGCCCACACAAAAGCCGTGCACTCACCATGTCCACACAAAAGCTGTGCACTCACCATGTCCACACAAAAGCCGTGCACTCACTCACCGTGTCCACACAAAAGCCGTGCACTCACCGTGTCCACACAAAAGCCGTTGCACTCACTCACCATGTCCACACAAAAGCCGTTGCAATCACTCACCGTGTCCACACAAAAGCTGTTGCACTCACCATGTCCACACAAAAGCCGTTGCACTCACTCACCACATCCACACAAAAGCCGTTGCACTCACTCACCACATCCACACAAAAGCCGTTGCACTCACTCACCACGTCCACACAAAAGCTGTTGCACTCACCATGTCCACACAAAAGCCGTGCACTCACTCACCACGTCCACACAAAAGCCGTTGCACTCACTCACCACATCCACACAAAAGCCGTGCACTCACTCACCATGTCGACAAAGCGCTGCCCGACAGCGCCTTCATAGAAGACGCGCGCTCCCTCGTCGCGGACATGCGCCAGCGTGCGCGCCAGGTCGGGCCTGGTGATGAAGTCCCCGGCGGCCACAAACTGGCCGTCCTCTCTGGTGTAGTGCCTGAGCAGGCCGTTGGCCCGGCCCCCTGGCAGGCTGCCCACGTCCACATGGTTGGCCAGGGCGTAGGCTGGAAACACACACAGAGGGAGCGCAGGGGCTCAAACGCCACTCTTCCCCACATAACGGAAAGGGAGGAAGGGGGCAGGACGGTTAGGACGTTTTGCCTGCCAACAAGTACACCGTGAGGTTCTGGGTTTGATTCCCAGCCTCCTTGCCCTTTCTTCCCAGTTTGACCAAATAAAATCCGAACTGAATGTCGAAGTCGTTCGGATGAGACTATAAACTGAGGCCCCCGTGTGCGAACGCATGCAGAACATCTTGCGCACGCACGTTAAATCCTGTTCCGCTTTTTGAAAGAGTAGGCCATTGTGTGCCGGTGGGAACAGATGACAACATTTACAAAACCGCATACACACGGGGACTGGATGTAAAAAAGCACATGAGTGCTTATTCCATTATCCTCAATATAAAAAATAAATAAATAAAATAAATAAATAAAATAAAAAAACTAGTCGCATTGCACCAGAGCTCAATTTTTAGTTATTGGCATTTCATTAACCTGCAATAAAAAGGCTAATCAACGCACACACACACACACACACACACACACACACACACAAACCAGATTGAAAATCGGACGATTCTATGAAAAGTTATTATAAATTGAAATGATAGACTGCAGGATGTGACAAAATGAGAAATGGACAAGTTTAAGCATCGTAACAGGTGGTCAGAATGAGGGTCTTCGGTATTTTAAAAACACGTTTAAAAGCAAAAGGAAACAAAATTATGCCTTGATATTTCATCGCAAGGTAGAATAATGTATGGCTATAGTTTAATAATCAATCAAAATCTCAAAATCGACAACCTGACCTCCACCTGCCTAAAATGGCTCCTAGTGTAAGAGTGGGTCAGGTGCAAAGCGATTCATTTCGTGGTGGAGCGTCACATATAATAATTATGGAATTTATAGAGCACTGAATCTTGTAAAGCTAACAAATCAAAGCACTTGCATTCAACTCATGTACACGCATGCAACCATCCACAATTATCAGGATTACAGATATAAAATTTACACATACACACATCACATAATGTGAAAAGACGTTACACACACACAAAAACACAACCCACACACACAGAACAGAACAGAACAGAACCAAACCAAACACAACAGAACGGAGCAATTACAGCACAGTACAAATCAGTAGAGGACAGTACAGCTCCATGCTATCCTCCAGCCTTGAAACACAACCCAACCCTGGCCATGACATCCCACTCAGATCCCAGTAACTTTTTTCTTGGACACAAATCACGGCAGACAGCACAAAGTGTTCAATGACAGACCCTCTATCTTTTCTTTTCCAGCAAGTTTATCTTGAGGACAGTGCCTTCACCTCAAGGAGGGGTTGGTTCACTTCAGCACAGTTCTTACCCAAATTCTTTGTGACGTTGAATCCATTGGCAGCGTAGTCGATGGAAGGCTGAATCAAAGTCGACCAATCCAAACTGCCCACACATACATGAAATGCACGTGTGCATGAAGGTTCACAAGCATACATGCACACACACACACACACACACGCATATATCCACAGGCACGCATTCACACACACACACATACATACACACAATGTATGCAAAAATAACTTTATCCTGTGAACACACATACACAAGCATACTCACACATGCACACTGGCATGCGGGCGCACACACACACACATGCGCATACACACACACACACACACACACACACTCATGCACATCCCCCTCCCCCCTCTCCCCCTCCCACACACATGCAAACATAACTTTATCCTGTGACAGATATGTTTAAATACTATCACTGATAACAGACATGGTTCTCTGTGTTTTAGAGTGCAGAAAATGGATATGGAAACATCTCTGAGCATTGTCGAGCTATTATTTTGAAACGAGGATCCATGAAGGAAGGTGGCAGGATGCTTAAGATGTTTACCTGCCGACAAGTAAACCATGAGGTTCTGGGTTCAATTCCCAGTCTTGCCCTTTCTTCCCATTTTCACACAAAAAAAATCTAACTGACTGTCAAAGTCCTTTGGATGAGACTAAAAACCAAGGCCCCATGTGTGAATGCACGCAGAACATCTGTACACGTTAAAAACTCCTTCTGCCTTTCGGAAGAGTAGGCCATTTCATGCTGGTAGGAAAAGATGACAAAATTTTTTTTAAAGTATAAACTACATGCACACAGGGGTTGCGTTTAGACACCAGAGCGGCGATAGAATGGCCTGCAGAACAATTCAAAAGAAACTTCAAAAAGAAATTCGAGAATGTAAAAGATCTTATAAAGAGAAAGTTGAAGAACAATTTCAGAGGGGTCATTTGGCTAATGCGTGGAAGGGTTTAAAGATACTTTCAGGGCAAGCAAACTCAAAAATGTCAACACAGTCAATGCCACTAGAGGAACAAAAAGCTTTTGCTGATGAACTGAATGATTTCTATTGCCGCTTTGAGCATGAAGATCACAAACATGAGCTTCAATCTGTTCTGTCTAACCTGCAACAAAATGTCTGTGATAATGATTCGAATGATGAAGATTTTACTGTTCATGCTACAGATGTTAAATCAGTATTGAAAGCATTGCATGTGAGGAAGGCTGTGGGTGTGGATGGTATTTGTGGTCGGCTTTTAAAATCTTGTGCAGAGCAGCTGTGTCATGTTTTTAGTGATTTGTTTTCTCTGTCTTTGAAAGCATGCCATGTTCCAAGTCTCTGGAAAAAATCAAAATTTGTCCTGTTCCAAAAAATAATCACCCCAAATCTTTAAATGACTATAGACCAGTAGCTCTCACTCCAATAGTAATGAAATGTTTTGAACGAATCGTTCTCAAACGGCTTCTTTTCTCTACTTCTTCATATCTAGATCCTCTTCAGTTTGCATACAAAGCCAACAGAAGCACAAATGATGCTACAATTACCTTGCTGCATAATGTTTATTCCCACCTAGAAAAACCCGACTCTTTTGTTCGTATACTTTTCATTGACTTCTCTTCTGCCTTTAATACCATTCAGCCCCATCTATTAGCTCTCAAACTGCTCTCAATAGATGTCTGTCCTCGGCTAATTCTCCGGATAATGACCTTTTGACAAACCGGACACAGTTTGTTCGATTTCAAAAAGCCATATCCACTCAAAGATCAACTTCCACTGGTTCTCCCCAAGGCACTGTTCTGTCCCCCATCCTTTTCACCCTTTACACAAATGACTGCACTGGCTCTGATCTTATACCGTTAATCAAATATTCTGATGACTCTGCTCTGGAAGATCTGTCCTAATTCCCATGTCATGTATTTTAAACAAGTTGAGGAGTTCTCCTCCTGGTGCAAACAGAACTGTCTTGACCTTAATGTTAAAAAGACTAAGGAAATGTTGATTGATTTTCGCAGGGACCCCCAGCCCATACCAAATCTTTACATTGATGGTGTAAAGGTAGAGCGTGTACACCAATACAAATATCTAGGTACTATTATTGATGATAAACTAATTTTGATGCTAATACAGATCTTGTAAATAGAAAATGCCACTCACGCATCTTTTTCCTTCAAAAACTCCGGAGTCTTAAAGTAATGTAAAAGTTTTACAAAATTTCTACCGATGCTTTATTGAGTCTGTCCTTTCATTTTCCTTGGTTTGTTGGTATGGGGGCCTGACTGTTAAAAACAAAAACATAGTAAACAAGATTGTAACCAGATGTGGCAAAATTGTGGGCTGTGAGCAAATGAAACTGAATGACTTGTATGAATGCCGTGTGAGAGACAGAGCTAGACAGATTGTGAGTGATGACACACATGTGCTTGCAAAATATTTTGAACTCCTGCCTTCACAAAAGCGCTACAGAGTACCCAAGTCTAGAACCCTGCGATTTAAAAATAGTTTTATTCCAACCTCAATTCTGCTAATTAATAAATGTATGACAATAAATCTGAATTGAACTAAAGCCCACGACAGAGAGAGAGAGAGAGAGAGAGAGAGAGAGAGAGAGAGGAGAGAGAGAGAGAGAGAGAGAGAGAGAGAGAGAGAGAGAGAGAGAGAGAGAGAGGGGGGGAGGGAGAGAGAGAGAGACTAAAGGCTACCTTTTATTAGAGTAAACTGTGTTCAGTTTCTAATAGAATAGAGTATTAACTTTACTGATATTTGTCTTATCATACATGTTATACATTTATGTTATACAAATGATTTTTTTCTTTTTTTTTCTTTAAATACGTGCGCGTGTTATTATTTTAGACTGTTCAATATCTTAAAAGAACATAGTATTAATTTAATTAATATTTGTCTTATACAACATGTTATAACAATTTGACTTATATTAGTAAAATGCGTGGGCATGGGTACGAATGTTTACAATGTGCGAGCGTGCGTGCGCATGCGCGAGTGACTGTGTATGTGCGGACGTACGGGTTTACTTGTGCGCACATGAGTAAAGTGATTTTTGTTGGGGTGGGTTTGTGGCTGGCTGAGATATTGCTGATTTGTGGATGCTTTTTATCTCATGATGGGTGCGTGCTGATGTTGGACAGTGTGTGTGTTTTAAATATTACGTTTAAATGTTTATTGTTTTTATGTATGGCGAGTAACCCGCCGGAATTTCTCTGTCTTTGAGATAATAAAGTTTTTGAATTTGAATTTGATACTACTACTACTACTGATACTACTACTATTGGTAAGTGCTACTACTAATGATACTACTACTATTGGTATGTCTTATTACTACTGATACTACTACTACTACTGATACTACTACTATTGGTAAGTGCTACTACTAATGATACTACTACTATTGGTATGTCTTATTACTACTGATACTACTACTACTACTGAAATGATTACTATTGGTATGTCTTACTACTTACTACTACTGACATGTCTTACTACTACTGATACTACTGCTATTGGTATGTCTTACTACTACTGATACTACTACTATTACTGAAACTATTACTATTGGTATGTCTTACTACTACTACTGATGATACTACTACTATTGGTATGTCTTACTTCTACTGATACTACTACTACTACTGAAACTATTACTATTGGTATGTCTTACTACTACTACTGATGATACTACTACTATTGGTATGTCTTACTTCTACTGATACTACTACTATTACTACTGATACTATTACTATTGGTATGTCTTACTACTACTACTGATGATACTACTACTATTGATGATACTACTACTATTGATACTACTCCTGTTGTTAAGTGCTACTACTACTATTGATACTACTACTATTGGTAAGTACTACTACTATTGATGATACTAGTACTATTGATACTACTACTATTGGTAAGTACTACTACTACTGATGATACTACTACTATTGATACTGTTGGTAAGTGCTACTACTACTACAGCAAGGTCCTCACCTGCCCCATTCGCTGTGAACACCTGCCAGCCCTTTCAGTTCCCCAGGTACTCCTACTGACCGCCCTGATGTCTCCTGCACACATCACGACACATCATACCACATCATACTGCACCTCACCACATCATAATGCACCATATCACATCATACCCCACCACACCACACCACATCATAATGCACCACACATCCTACCCCATCATACTGCATCTCACCACATTGTACCACATCATACTGCATCTCACCACATCATAATGCACCATATCACATCATACCCCACCACATCATAATGCACCACACATCCTACCCCATCATACTGCATCTCACCACATTGTACCACATCATACTGCATCTCACCACATTGTACTACATCATAATGCATCTCATCACATCATACTGCACCTCATCACATCATAAGTCCTTCGGATGAGACTATAAACCGAGGCCCCGTGTTCGAACGCATGCAGAACATCTTGCGCACAAGTTAAATCCTGTTCCGCTTTTCGGAAGAGTAGGCCATCGTGTGCTGATGGAAACAGATGACAAAATTTACAAAACCACATACACACGGGGACTGGATGTAAAAAAGCACATGAGTGCTTATTCCATTATCCTCAATATAAAAGAATAAATAAATAATAAATAAATACTGCATCTAATCACATCATACAACATTATTCACGCGTGTCATCATATCATACCACACTGTATCATGTTATACAGTATAATACGTCTTGTCACATCATACCACATAATGCACGTGAGTGCTTATTCCATTATCCGTGAAATAAAAGAATACATGAACATCCACTAGACCATGTCTAGGTGCTAGCATTTCAGACGAGACGATAAACCGAGGTCCCATAATGAACACACGCTCAGCTCACACACACAAAAAACCCACAGCAACAATTGTCTCTGGAAAAAAATCTGAAGAAGGAAAAGAAAAAGCCCCTCTGACAGGAAAACAAACATACTTGCGAACATGGAGAATGAAAAAAAACCCCAACAAAGTGGCGCTGATCTTGTGGCGACGTACTCTCCCTGGGGAGAGCAGCTTGAATGTCATGCAGAGAAATCTGCCGTGACTGAAAGTGGTATCCAGTTCAATTCAATTCAGTTTAGGTCAGTTCAGTTCAGCCCTACACCCAATCTACTACTCCGACACTCCACACGCTGGTAAAAAGGCAGGAGAACAGACAAGGAAGAGGCAGAAACAAAGAGAGGGATAGAAAAGAGGGAATCCTTAGCACAGAATTTCCACAAGGTGGGGATGCTACTTACACTCTCAGGACCCCCAGCATCCCCAAGGGGGAAATCCAGGAATAAATAAATAACTGAAAGATGGTGGTGCACAGGTATCACATGAAGAGTTTACTTAGAGAGAAGACAGCGAGGAGGAAGTGGGGGGGAGAAGGGGGGAGTGAGAAGGGCAGCCTCCCTGACTATGTTTCTTTACCCAATCAACACTGAGGGGGGATGGAGAGGGGGGGGGAGAGAGGGGGAGCCTCACCTTATTTGGTAAGTTGTCTAACATGGTGGCAGTGGCATCAGCAGGGGCGGTCTCTCTGAAGTTGTAGGCAGCAGATTTGTCGTTTTTGTGGTCGTGGAACAACAGAAACCCACCGCTGTGACCCAAAAAAAAATCAGAACACAAAGTCACCTTGTGACTGCCTTACCACTGTGACTCGCCAGTCACATAAATGCGCGTGCACACACACACACACACATATAACATCTCCCCCCCCAACACACACACACACACACTCACATGAAAGACACACACACACGCATACACACACAAAGACTCACAACACACACACACACAAAGACTCACAACACATACACACACAAAGACTCACAACACACATACACACTCTCTCTCTCTCTATCTCTCACACACACTCACACACTCTCACCCCCCACCCCCACCCCACACACACAAAGACTCACAACACACACACACAAAGACTCACAACACACACACACAAAGAACATACACCCCCACACCCACCCACGCACATCCCCCTTCCCTCCCACCCCTCTCACACACACACACACGCCCCCCCCCCCCCCCCCCCCGATCCCAAACACTCACACACACACGCATTACCCGCCAATGCCGGAGCTGTGAGGGTGGAAGACGCTGAGGCAGAAAGCGGCAGCGACAGCAGCGTCCACAGCATTACCTCCCTTCTTCAGCATGTCCAGGCCCACCTTGGAGCATTCCTCCACCTCCGTCACCACCGCTGCATGCCCGCTGATCTGAAACACAGCAACACACAGAGACATGTCGACAGTGCACTGCTGATCTGCAACACAGAGACATGTCAACAGTGCACTGCTGATCTGCAACACAGAGACAGGTCGACAGTGCACTGCTGATCTGCAACACAGAGACATGTCAACAGTGCACTGCTGATCTGCAACACAGAGACATGTGACAGTGCACTGCTGATCTGCAACACAGTAGACATGCAACAGTGCATGCTGATCTGCAACACAGGACAGGTCGACAGTGCAGTGCTGATCTGAAACACAGCAACACACAGAGACAGGTCAACAGTGCACTGCTGATCTGCAACACAGAGACAGGTCGACAGTGCACTGCTGATCTGCAACACAGAGACATGTCGACAGTGCAGTGCTGATCTGAAACACAGCAACACACAGAGACAGGTCAACAGTGCACTGCTGATCTGCAACACAGAGACATGTCAACAGTGCACTGCTGATCTGCAACACAGAGACAGGTCGACAGTGCACTGCTGATCTGCAACACAGAGACATGTCAACAGTGCACTGCTGATCTGCAACACAGAGACATGTCGACAGTGCAGTGCTGATCTGAAACACAGCAACACACAGAGACAGGTCAACAGTGCACTGCTGATCTGCAACACAGAGACATGTCAACAGTGCACTGCTGATCTGCAACACAGAGACAGGTCGACAGTGCACTGCTGATCTGCAACACAGAGACATGTCAACAGTGCACTGCTGATCTGCAACACAGAGACATGTCGACAGTGCAGTGCTGATCTGCAACACAGAGACAGGTCGACAGTGCAGTGCTGATCTGAAACACAGAGACATGTCGACAGTGCACTGCTGATCTGCAACACAGCAACACACAGAGACACATGTCAACAGTGCAGTGCTGATCTGAAACACAGAGACACATGTCAACAGTGCAGTGCTGATCTGAAACACAGAGACATGTCGACAGTGCACTGCTGATCTGAAACACAGCAACACACAGAGACACATGTCAACAGTGCTGATCTGCAACACAGCAACACACAGACATGTCAACAGTGCACTGCTGATCTGAAACACAGAGACACATGTCAACAGTGCAGTGCTGATCTGAAACACAGAGACACATGTCAACAGTGCAGTGCTGATCTGAAACACAGAGACACATGTCAACAGTGCACTGCTGATCTGAAACACAGAGACATGTCGACAGTGCAGTGCTGATCTGAAACACAGAGATATGTCGACTGTGCACTGCTGATCTGAAACACAGAGACACATGTCAACAGTGCACTGCTGATCTGAAACACAGAGACATGTCGACAGTGCAGTGCTGATCTGAAACACAGAGACATGTCGACTGTGCACTGCTGATCTGCAACACAGAGATATGTCGACAGTGCACTGCTGATCTGCAACACAGAGACATGGCAACAGTGCACTGCTGATCTGCAACACAGAGACATGGCAACAATGCACTGCTGATCTGCAACACAGAGACATGGCAACAGTACACTGCTGATCTGCAACACAGAGATATGTCAACAGTGCACTGCTGATCTGCAACACAGAGACATGGCAACAATGCACTGCTGATCTGCAACACAGAGACATGGCAACAGTACACTGCTGATCTGCAACACAGACATGGCAACAATGCACTGCTGATCTGCAACACAGACATGTCAACAGTGCACTGCTGATCTGCAACACAGAGACATGGCAACAGTGCACTGCTGATCTGCAACAGAGACATGGCAACAGTGCACTGCTGATCTGAAACACAGAGACATGGCAACAATGCACTGCTGATCTGCAACACAGAGACATGGCAACAGTACACTGCTGATCTGCAACACAGACATGGCAACAATGCACTGCTGATCTGCAACAGAGACATGTCAACAGTGCACTGCTGATCTGCAACACAGAGACATGGCAACAGTGCACTGCTGATCTGCAACAGAGACATGGCAACAGTGCACTGCTGATCTGCAACAGAGACATGGCAACAGTGCACTGCTGATCTGCAACAGAGACAGGACAACAGGTACAGTACTGATCTGCAACAAGCACACAGGATCAACAGTGCAGTGCTGATCTGCAACACAGAACACAACAGTCACCAGTGCTGATCTGCAAACACAGAGACATGGCAAACAAGCACCCCTGCTGATCTGCAACACACCAAAACACAACGTCAACAGTGCAGTGCTGATCTGCAACAAGAACACACGTCAACAGTACTGCTGATCTGCAACACAGGACCATCAACAGTACTGATCTGCAACACAGCACACACAAAATGTCAACAGTGCAGTGCTGATCTGCAACACAGAGACATGTCAACAGTACAGTGCTGATCTGCAACACAGCAACACACGTCAACAGTACAGTACTGATCTGCAACACAGCAACACAGAGATGTCAACAGTACAGTGCTGATCTGCAACACAGCAACACACGTCACCAGTGCTGATCTGCAATACAGCAACACACATCAACAGTGCTGATCTGCAACACAGCAACACACGCCAACAGTGCTGATCTGCAACACAGCAACACACGTCAACAGTACAGTGCTGATCTGCAACACAGTAACACAGAGTCAACAGTACAGTGCTGATCTGCAACACAGCAATACACGTCAACAGTGCTGATCTGCAACACAGCAACACACGACAACAGTACAGTGCTGATCTGCAACACAGCAACACACGACAACAGTACAGTGCTGATCTGCAACACAGCAATACACGTCAACAGTACAGTGCTGATCTGCAACACAGCAACACACGACAACAGTACAGTGCTGATCTGCAACACAGCAACACACGTCAACAGTACAGTGCTGATCTGCAACACAGCAATACACGTCAACAGTACAGTGCTGATCTGCAACACAGCAACACACGACAACAGTACAGTGCTGATCTGCAACACAGCAACACACGTCAACAGTACAGTGCTGATCTGCAACACAACCAGAGATATCAACAATACAGTGCCTTGTTCCTTTTCTTCCTGTCACCCCCTTCTTGTCTACTTTCTGCCTTCTTGCTTCATTTTCCTGCCTTTCTTCCCCGCAAAGACTGAAAAGAAAACCATACTCTCCCAGGCCGAATTCGGATGCCCTGGGCCTGACCTGTCAGGCGCCTGATGGCAGCACAATGCATTTTCGCCTATATGACAGACAGCAATTGTCAATAGTTGCTGTCTGAGCATTGAAGGAGGAAGAAGAAGAGTTATGAGATCTGAAGTACACAGTCTGCTGGATGAGGAATGTGTGTGTATACGGCTGTTTTTAGGTACCTAACCACAATAGGCAGCCATACTCTGTCTTCAGAGGAGAATGAAGTTGAAACCCATGTTGATTCCAAAGAAAAAAAAAATCTCCTTAAATGCCTAGCTTCGAAACAACTTGAGAACACGTCAGATTACTTCAAATTACATATTTTTTATTTCATTAGTGTCATTTTTTTCACTTAGAGTATTGGTGCGCGCGCACACACACACACACACACATATGTATTAGAGAGCATAAGCACATACACTCCCTCAATCGCTTATGCATATTCTCATACACACATGCAAACTCTCTCTCTCTCTCTCTCTCTCTCTCTCTCAAGCTTTCCTCCACATTAACTTGGTTATCAAAAGACTATGATTTATGCTATTTTTGTTTACATGTAGAAATGTATGCCACGAACTGGATTCCAAGTCATGATGTTAATTACTGCTGTGCTTTACAATAATTGTCGATGTACGCGTTTTTCATGTTTATTTCATGCACGACACCCCCACCCCACCAATCCCCTTGTTGAGTCTTCTTCTTCTTCCTTTTTTGTCATATTTCTCCCCGGGGTGGTTTGACATTGATGAGCCTTCTCCATCTCTCTCTGTTTCGAGCTTCCTCCTTATTTATGCCCCTTTCTCTAAGTTGCCCCTTTTGAGTAATGCTTGATCACAATAAACTACTGTCATTGTCATTGTCTCTCTCTGTCTCTCATGAACACACACATCTGTAGACACACACACTCACTTGTTTAGGCAGCAGGTAGATGGTCAGGACAAGGGCAATGGTGACACCGATAGCAAAGATGACGGTGCTGATGATGATGATCAACAATCCCCGGTTTTGTTGGGACATCCTGAAACAGACACACCTCCCTGCTGGGAAAAACAAAGATGTACACTTTCATCTGGAAAATTAGCATCCAGACAACCACTTCTGGTCCTGTTTATTTTATTTATTTATTTATTTATTCTTTTATATCGAGGATAATGGAATAAGCACTCATGTGCTTTTTCACATCTAGTCCCCGCATGTATGCGGTTTTGTAAATTTTGTCATCTGTTCCCACCGGCACACAATGGCATACTCTTTCGAAAAGCAGAACAGGATTTAACGCGTGCGCAAGATGTTCTGCATGCGTTGCACACGGGGCCTCGGTTTATAGTCTCATCCAAAGGACTTTGACATTCAGTTTGATTTTTTTGTCAAACTGGGAAGAAAGGGCGAGGCTGGGAATCGATCCCAGAACCTCACGGTTGACTTGTTGGCAGGCAAACGTCTTAACCATCCTGCCACCTTCCTTCTTGTATGTGGATGGGGGGTGGGGGTGGGGAATCCAGCATCAAATGCAAATCAAACTCGACCATTCCCTTTAGTGACAGGTGAGTCACCACTAGTAGCTTGAGTATTTCGAGGTTCAGGGGGGAAAATGTGGACAACAAATTGCATTTTCACAAAATACTGGCAAATCTGATAAATTTTGACAGAGATAGTAGAATTTTAACTGGATATAGGATGAAGAAAACGCTGTGGAATAAAATCTTGTCATAAATGTTTGAAGTAAGGACATTCCATGAAAAAATGGCATTCAGTGATTCACCCCCTAGAACAGACATATGACATTTTGAACATACTCAAACTCTGTCTTGTGAAATGTTATGAAAGCATTCAACCTCAACATGGAGATTTGACAGCAGCTGCAACAGAAATTTGATAAGAGCATGAATATACATCTGGTGGACAAGTTATGTTTTTATATATCCAAATTTATCTACCAGATGTGTGTGTGTGTGTGTGTGTGTGGGGTGTGTGTGTGTGTGTGTGTGTGTGTTGTATGTGTATATATATATATATATATATTATATATTTTTTATATATAGATAGATATAATATATATATAATATATATTATTATATATATATATATATATTTTATATCTTAATTCTTTTTTTTTAGAGATAGGAAAAAGGGGGTCAAGCTCAACTACTTTCTGTTTATCCAAAACCTGGGAACTTTTGATCGATCGCTTCGCCCTTTCAAAAACCAATTTTTTTTTAAAAAAAAACCCTTTCCCCCCTTTTTCCCACTCTTTACTAAAAAGGTTTTTCA
>CM054166.1:35584755-35626930 GCA_028751875.1 Rapana venosa
AAATCTTTTAACTGTTCAAATCAAGATATATGTGTCGACCTTCAAGATCGCCATTACTACACCCATTTAATTTTCAAATCTAAAGCTAAAAATATTCAGAACATTTTTCCTATCTTTTCGGGAAAGCACCCCTGAACAACCTACACAAAAACTGGTTTTAAACAATTTAAAAACCAAAATTTTATCAGAAGAATTCAAAGAAAATTTGGTTTTCCTTTTTAAGTCACCACAAAAAATCACATAACATCTTTTGTAACAAAATATCGTTAAACATTTTCAAGTAGGGGTTTTCCCTTGTCAAGAAAAAAATGACAAAAAAAGGGGACCCCAGGGGGACAATGTACAAACAAAAATACATTTTCAGTCCCCCAAACAACTGTTTATCAATATAAAAAACATATTTGGCTATTGGTATAAACCCATCTTCACATATAAGCAAAACAACTTTTTTTTAAACCCCTACCCCCAAAAGAACGCTTCCACTTAAAATTTAAATGGCGGGGTTTACATAGACATCATACCAGAAAAACAGCAAAAATTTGTACCAAAAAGGGATTCAACAAAACACCACAAAGTCAAAACTGCAGACAAAAGAAAAAAAACATTCTTTAATTTAAAAAACAACCCATTCACATTCCTACTAAAAAAAAAGATCCCTATTATAAAAGGGTTTGGTGAATCTCACACCCATAGATCATTTTCTCAAAAACGCCCACCTTTTCTCAAAAACCCACATGCGACAACAAACCTTCTTCTCACACACCCACCATGATTGGCAAAAACCCCTTCATTCACACACTTTCCCATCACGACTGACAACACACCTATTCCCCAAAATTTCCAAAAACCCGACAAAACACCCCCTTCATTCCCCATTCTCAACTGACAACACCCTTTCATTCTCACACATTCCATGACGACTAAAAACACACCCCTTTCTCCACTTTCCCACCCGACTGACAACACACTTTCCTTCCAAAAATGACACGGGTTTTTTTCCCAACTTTCAAAACGCTGTGCCACTGTTTTTTTTCACGTGCTCAACATAAAACTCCCCACTCACCCTGAGCACGGGGCAAGCTTGTACACGTGCAGTAGGCTATTTTCCATAGTGATTTTTAAAGGTGTTGAAAATTGCTTAAACCCCCTCCATCTGATTCGGGGTCCCTGGAAAAAATGGACAAAGCAAAGGGCCGGCCTTTTTCCTAGTTTTGGCCCCCCAGTTGCCAGATCATCCAAAAAGAATTTTTTATTGTAATGAAAATGATCAAAGACCATAAAGGCCCGACCATCCTCCACTTTTTTCAGAGGGGGTGTAGTTTTTGTCTATTTCCTACAGGGGGGAAAAAATTTTTCACCAATGAAAAATTCTACCCTTCATTTCTTTTTTTCTTGGAATGCGTATTTTTTTTAAAAAGGTCATCTTGCAATGTTTGCAAAAATTTCCAACCTAAACATTTCATGCACACAAGAGAGAGAGAGAGAGAAGAGAGAGAAAAAGAGAGAGAGAGAGAAGAGAGAGAGAGAGAGAGAGAAGAGAAGGGGAGAGAGACAGACAGACAGCAGACGACGACAGACAGGAGAAAGAAGAGAGAGAGACAGACAGACAGACAGACGACAAAAGGGACAGACAGACAAACAACAGACAAGACAGACGACCGACAAGAGGGATGGGTAAAAAGGGGGGAAAAAACCAAAATTGAAGACAGTTTTATCATGCCCAACTTGTCTCTCTCCCATTTTTTTTTAACCCTTTGTTTTCTTCTAATTTACGGGGCAATGGAATCATTTTTTGGGGAAGGTAAAGTGGTTACTACCCAAATCCCCACCCCCAAACATAACAGTGGTTTTAGAAAAAACCATAGCAATTACCCTGCGAGAGATTGCGACTGTACTGGGAGGGGCGGTTAAAGAAGGTGTGCTTGGGGGGGGGGGGGGGGGGGGAGCAGGCAATGGAAGGGGGAAAGGGTGGGGGGGTGGGGCGGGAAAAGTAGTTTCATCCCCCAAATAAAAAAGACGATTCTGCACTTTTGAATTTAAAAAAACCCGGGCGTTACCCCTCCCCCTTTTCCCCTCTCCCCTTTCTCCTCTCTCCTCTTCCTCTCTCTCTCTCTCTCTCTCTCTCTCTCCCTCTTTTTACTGTACATGCGGGAAAAAATAAGTTAATTTGAAAAAGAACATCGTCTTTCCCCTTTTTCTAATAATAATAAATATAATAATGCATGGAATTTATATAGCGTAAATCTTGTAAAGCAAAAAATCAAGCACTTTTTTGTCATCCTTCATTGCTTCAGTCTGATGGTTTATTTTGTGGGGAGGTGATTTTTCTACTTTGAATTAGCAGTTTTGTGAGTTTGTCACAAATCCCCCAACGCTGGTGCACAAGCGCCGCACACAAAACATGCACAGCCACCCACCCCCAAAAAGAAAAACCACACAACATAATACAACGCATATATACATAACGGGGGGAAAAAAAAACCCAGTAAAAAGAGGACCATGTGAAGGCTCCGACTATAAAAAAAAAAACCAAACAAAAGTGGTACAGGCAGTCACAAAACGGACTGGCCAAGACTTTTCAAAGGGGAAAGAACAAGGAGGAGAGAAGGGGCAGACAGAAAAAACGAGGGGAAGCAACTAAGAGTGGATGGCTTGAGGGAAAAAGGGTTTTACTAGGGAAAGCGGGGGAGAAAAAGAGTGGGGGAAGGGGTTTGCAAAATCTTCAGTGGTGCCCCCAACCAAGAAACAAACATTGAAAGGAAAGAATATGGTGTGGTGGTGTGTGTGTGTGTGTGTGTTGTGTGTGTGTGTGTGTGTGGTGGGTTGTGGGGTTTGGGGGTTTTGGGGTGTGTGTTGTGTGTTGTGTGTTGTGGTTTACATAGATGTATGTGTGTTAGAATAGAAAGTAGTGGGGAGATGAATATGTAGTGTGATTGTGTATGGGTTATGCTGTAGATATGAATGTTCTATATCATTTCTATGTACAATAATTTATCTCTTCAATCATCGATCTATACACAATTGTCTATGATCGATCTTCTACGACCGATCATCGATCTTTTTAATTATTAATATTTATATAATAATATATATAATATATATATAATATATAATATATATATATAAAATTATATATAATTATATGTGTGTGTGGGGTTTTGTGGGCAAACACATTAACACATACTAAAAACACCCCCACACGCAAACACAAAAGGGGTTTAGCGGGGGATGCGCCCCCCCCCCCCCCCCCAAGTGTTTTGTACAAGAAACAGCACAGTCTTTGCCCATTATGATTTCCCCTTCTTCTTGTCTTTTTCTCGAAAAGCTAACTCACCGTTTTTTTTTTTTGGCATCCCTGATCGATTCAGTCGCCCGGAAAAATCAATAGGGGTTCCTTTATTTATGGATAACTCATCCTTTTTTCCTATGGCAGCGTAACAACGCAGCGCAACAACAACAACAACGACAACGGCGACGACAACGAGAGACTTCGGGCTTTTTTGTTGTTTTTTAGTTTCGTTTTTGGAGAAAAATTGCAACATGAAACAGAAATTTCAAAGAAAATTGGAAGGTGCAGTTATCATAACAGACACCCCCCCCCCCTCCAAAACCAAAACAAAAAAAAAAAAACCCAAAACAAAACCCTATTCCCCAACCACAACACACCCACACAAAACACACACAAACACACACACAAAACACACACACACACTTCTCTCTTTTTCCTCTCTCTCCCTCCCCTCTTTCTCTTCTCAACACCCAACACACAACACACACACACATGCCCCCCGGCAAAACCAAAGCTATGGGGATCAATATAAATACACTTTCCCTCATTACTTCTCCGACCTCCGCTTCCCCCCCCCCCCCCCCCCCCCCCCCCCCCAACACACAACAAGTCCCCCTTATAAATTTTCGATTTCAGTACAATAAAAAACCCCAAAATTGAAAAATTGCTTTAAAACAGAGATTCCTACTTACAAGCCCGCGCGCGCGCCGTGTTGTTTGAAGATTGTGTTGTGTTTTGTGTGTGTGTGTGTGGCGCGCGCGGCGTGCGGGTGTGTGTGGGTTGCTTTTTTGGTATGTGTGGGGGTTTTGGTGTTGGTGTGTGTGTTTATGTGTGTAGAGAGAAAAAAGCGAGAGAGAGAGTGTGGTGGTGCGCTGTGTGTGTAGTGTGAGTAGATGAAAAAGAGAGAGAGAGAGTTTGGTGTGTTGTCCTGTGTTTATGTGCGGTGTTTTGGGGGTTTTTTGTGTGTGTTTATTGTGAGAGAGGGAAAAACTGAGGAGAGGGGGGGTGTTGCGTGTGTGTATTATTATGTGAGTGTGCATGCTGATGGGGTGCGTGTATCTCATTTTAAGTCTTTTCACATTTAGTGATTTTAGACGGGGAAAAGTTCAAACAAGAAAAAACGCAAAAAATAAAAAAATGTCGAAAAAAGTACTTAAAAAACAAATTTAACATTCTACAAAAACTGAATTATCGATTTTTATTAAACTAAACAATGTCCAACAGAAAACAATTTCAAAAAATCGATCCAGTGACAATTTGGGTCAGTTTTTTTACAGAAAATAGTTCGCTTTGGTTTGTTTTTTTAATATATATTTTTTATATCAGTTTCTATTGTTTTAATTTTTTTTGAGTCAGTTTTAAATTTGAAATTTAAACTCTCTTCTTCACTCTATTCAAGAAACTTTGTTTATGTTTGTTGAAATTATTAGTTGTGATTTTAAGATGCCCTTTTCGGGAAAGGGCCCGGAGAAAAAAGCAAAAAAGAAAAAAGGGTTTATAATAAATCAATAAATCAATCAATCTTTCAATAATCTCTCTCAAAGCCATTTTGGATCTGTTTCATTGAACACACATTTATCTCTATTTCATTCTTAACCCCATTCCTTATTAAATTATTTTTCAATCAAGGGGGGTTAGGGTTTGTTGAATGCACATTTTTGGTTTTTCTTTAAATCTAGGTTGAACTTTTTTGTCCTTGTTTGTATTTGGGTTTTGTGTGTGTGTGTGGTATGGTTGGGTTTTTTGTGTGGGGTTGTGTGTGTGTGTGTGGGTTGTTTTGGTTTGTGTTTGTGTGTATTTGTAGATACCCCCTACCAGGGCAAGGGTCGGTTGAAAAGAAAAAGAATACTTACTCTGAAAACCTTTTAAAAACAAAATCATTCTTTCTTCAACATTATTCTCCTCTCTCTCTCTCCTCTCTCTCCTCTCTCTTTCTCTCATCTCTCTTCTCTCCTCCCTCTCTCTCTCATCTCTTTTTTAACATGGATTGTTTTATCACGTCCTGTGAACCCTCTCTGCCCCAGTCAGCGGTAAACAGCAACAGAAAGTCCCCCTCCCGCACTGGCCTCCACTCTGTTTGCACAACTACAGCCTCAGATCCCCTACAAGGGTTGTTGTTGTTTTTGCTGCTGTTGTTCTTTTTGTTGTTGTTTTGCTGCTGCGTTGTGTTGTTGTTGTTGCGTTGTTTTTGTTTTTGCTAAAAAATTTTATTAAAATCTCTGAAGACATGTCCAACACAGGTACTAAACCCCCAACCCAAACCCGAGTTTCACATGATCTCACTCAGCTGGGCCTCTGTCATGAATGACAGCCACACAAAAATAATTCTTTCAAGGGTTTAAAAGTTTTCGAAGTGTCTTTTTGTCCAAGTTGCTTTCGATTTTATGGTGGGCCAAATGGAGGTATCAGATTTCGGACCGAAATTTTTAATTTAAAAAAAAAAAAAATCCAGTCCCCCCTCCCCCCTCACAGAGCAAAAATCAACGCAGCTTCAACATCCCGGGGAAACACACGCCACACAGTGGTGACTGTTTGAATTGCACACCTCATATTTGGGACTTTCAGGGGGCAAGTGGGGTGTGTTGGGAGTCATGGGGGCCAAACGCGTGCACAATTATCATATGCCTGTTCCCCTTTTCCACAAACCCCCCTCCCCCAAAGCTTTTCATGGGAGCCTTTCCCTTAAACCCCTTTTTTCACATCATAAACACGGGAAACTTTTTTGTAGCAACATTCTGACCACAATGTGTTTACTTTCTGGTGAAAGGGGGCCCAAAAAATCTGATAAAAAGCGTCATAATGCACACAAGACCAAAGAGACACAGAAAGAGAAACAGACACACGAGGGCACAGAAAAAACCCACACAAAACACTACACACACTAAAACACACATACAAAAACACACACACACAAGACACAACACACAAACCGCACACACAGAAAACACACGACACCAAAACACACCACAAGAAAAACACACAACAAGAAAACACACGCAACAACACAGAAACCCATACCACACCACAGAAACACACACACAAGAAACACCACACACACAGAAAAAACAACAAAACACACCACACACAAAACACACACACACACACAGAAAAACAACACACACATAAACACCAGAAACACACACACACACCCCAGAAAAACACCACCACACACACACACACCACACAAACACACAGAAAAAACAAAAACACAAGAAACAAGAAAAAACACACACAGAAACACCACACAGAAACACACACACACACACACCAAAAAACACACACAACACACCAAAAACACAACACACACACACCACACCAAAAACACACACAAAACACACACACACAGAGAAAAACAAGAAAAAAACCACAGAAACCACACACACACACACCAACACAACACACACACACACACACAAAAAAAACACACACACCCCCACACACCAAAAACCCCCACAAACCCCCACACACGTGTGCAGGACACAAAGTCTGGAGGAAAAAAGGGGTGAAAAACACAAACGGGGCAACCAGTTCCCACTTTCTACCCTTTCAACAAGATGAAACAAACTAATGCTATCTGTACATGATACACTTGGGCATATTTTTTTTGATATTCTTCTCCTCTCTCTCTCTCTCTCTCTCTCTCTTCCCCTTTCTCTCTTTTCCCCCCCTATCTCTTCTCTCTCTCTCTGTCTTCCTCTCTCTCTCCTTCCCCCCTCTTCTCTCTCTCTCTCTCCCCTCCTTCATGTGTATGTATGTATATAAAAAATCTATACACACCACACACACCACCACACATATATATATATATATGTGTGTGTGTTGTGTTGTGTGTGTGTGTGTTGGTGTGTGGTGGGGTGTGTGGTGTGTGAAGTGTGTGTGTGTGTGTCTGTGTCTTGTTGTTCTGTTTGTGGGGTTTTTAAAGCAATTCAATCCATTTATTTTATCACTTTTTTTTTAAAGTTCATTCCGTCTAACATCCAGGGCATACAACAGGGGGGAAAGCATAGTTGTGAGTAATGCAAACATCCCCTTTAGGCCCCAAAATTTCCCCCCACCTTAAACCCCGAAGGTGGGCGGGGACTATCTTTCGGGTGGAAAACGAAAAAATGAGGGTTTGTTTAAAAATTATTTTAGCGCATTTAAAAATAACCCTACGGCAAAAGAGATTGCCGTACAAAAGATAAGAAAAAAGCCCTTGATAGGAAACAAAAAAGTTGGACAAAAAAAAAAAAGAGGGTGGCGCGCTTGCTTTCATAGTTTTGACACTATTTTTTAAATTTACGCTATCACTCTAGAAAAGGACTGCCCTGAAAACTAATTCACGGAGGTTAAATTCAGACGATTTAACTGAAATGTAGACTGCCACCGGGGGGTTGAAACTCAGGGAATTGTTCAGGGTACCGCCGGGGCCAGCTTACATGTAGCCCCCCCTTTGGGGCAGCTTCTCTGCAGCGAGGCAGGGCCGTCATCCCGATGGCGACACCACCCCATGCGAACCCGGCAGTCGAAGTTCTGGAGTGTGTCAGCCATCACAGCCACCACCCCTTTTGAAAAAAATTTTGTGAACTTTTCAGCTTTGCAACACTTCCCAGCTGTTTTTTCAGCTACATTTTAAAAAAAAACGCCTTTTTTCTTCTTTAAAACACACGCCCCACAAAACCCCGCCACACATCGCACGCGCACGTAGACTATAAACCGAGCCCCCGGTGCGAACGCCGCAGAACATCTTCCACACTTACATCCTTTACCTTTTCGAAAGTAGGCCTTTTTGCTGGTGGGAAAAAGATGACAGAATTTAAGCTATAACACGGGCGGGTGTAAAAAAGCACTAATTCCAATTCATTACCTCGATATAAAAAAATTTAAAAAAAAAAAAAAAAAGCGCAAAACACCACACATACACCAAATTTGGTGGGGGCTTGTTAAGAAAAATGCATGTGCGCTTTTTTTTAAAGAATTGCTGGGAAATAGACAGTAAAATACACACACAGACACACAGGATGAGCTGTTTCCTATGCCGTGCACTCTGCAATGCATCGTAAGAAAAAAATATCTGCCTTGGTGAAGCTGAAGGCAGCGATGTCTAACGTTGTTCCATGGGGGAAAGGAGAAAAGTCAGTAGGTATCCTGGACTCCACGACTTGTATCATGCTTTTTAACAGAACACAGCAAACACTTATACCCGTCCTTTTGTTTTCCCCATTTGTTTACACCCCTTTGTGATAACGATATGATCGTTTTTCTAGCTTCAAACCAGGTTCAAGTTATCAAACAATATTTAAGTATTCCAAGAATGAGTTGAATGGCTGCCTCTAGGTGTTTTCCGCTTGCTTTTAACCTTACTGCCCCCCCAAAGAACGGGGGATGGTGTCCCGATCGGTTGGTCATATGATGGTCAGTACAAGAATTTTTTATCTGTCGAATGAAGGCCAGGTATTGGTTTTTTCCCTTTGTGATCAGTGTGAAGACTTTTTGTTTATCTGTACTTTATTCAGTTTTTTTATATATTTTTTTTTTTTATTCACCATCCAATTGGGTGGCGAAATAGGGATGAGATCTTTTTTTGGGTTTGGGGGACTCCGGTGACAGGGGAATCCCAAAATTACCTCCCCTTTCTGCACTGCCATCCCCCCCCACCTCCTTCTCCTTTCCCCTCACAAGGTTCCACCGCAAACACAGCATCTACCAGCATCAGAAAGGGCAGGGGAGGCCCTGCCAGTACCTTGGGAAAACACCCAACAATGCAATGCCCGGGAGTGTTTGATTGATTTTTTGAATTTACAGTCATATCATAGGTCATCTACACCAAAACCCGAAGCAGGGGAAGACGAATAAATAGACCATGTTTGGGAGGGGAAAAGGGGGAGGACAACATCCCCACGCACAACAGCAGTGTACTTGTGTACGTTATACGCTCTGTGTACAGTTTGGGAAAACCTGTGTACAGTTTGGACAGCTGTGTACAGTTAGACACTCTGTGTCGTTAGGGCAGCATGTAGTCTGTGTACAGTTAGTACAGCGGTGTACCTTTTACAGTTAGGACATTGGGGTTTTCCTGTGTACAGTTAACAGGTTACTCGTGTACATTTTGGGCAGCAGGGGCTCTGGTACAGTTAGTCGCGGGGTGCTCTGTGTACATTGGACAGCTGTGACTTAGTACCGGGGGACTCTGTGACATTAGGGGCATGGGGATCTGTGTACATTTTGGAAAACGGTGTAGCTCTGGTACAGTTAAACCGCGGGGCACTCTGTTACATTAGGGCAGCTGTACTCTGTGACAGTTGGGCAGTCTTTACATTTAAAAAGCGGGGGTAGTCTGTTACATTTTGGACAGCGGTGTACTCTGTGTACATTAGGACCGGGTGTACTCTGTGTCAGTTAGGACAGCGGTGTGCTCTTGGGCAGTTAAGGACAGCCTGTGTACAGTTAGGACAGCTTGTTCGTTAGGACACAGCTCCCTTTCTCTCCCCTTCAGTTGTTTCTTCTTTAAGGAAACTGTGCTGGAAGATACATAAAGTTCACACCAAACAACCAACATATGAGGGAGAACTTTTTGGGAAAAGGGGTTTAAATTCATTTGGGGGAACAAAAAAAGGACATTCACAATTTCCTTTATGGGTAAATGATTAAAAGAAACTGGAACGGGGCTCCTATAACCTATTGGTCGTAAACGAGGGTAGAGCTTACTTTTGGGGCCGTTAGGGGTGGGCTCCACCCCTCCTGTGCTTTACATTTTTTCAGTTACTAACAAAAAAAAAAAAAGCAAATAAAACAAAAAAATTAAACACACACAAAGCTAACGGTGAATCTTTTCAAAAGAATTTGAGATAAAGTTACATCGTGACTTTTTTGCTGGGTCAACACAGCAAGCTGGTTACTTGAGGGGACCTCGTCCACTTCCATTTCGTTGTCCCTCTTCTCCCTAAAGCATTCTCTCTCTATCTCTCTCTCTATTTTTCAAAAGCTTATACAAAAAGCTTTGAAATGAATGTAAACAAGTTTATTAGATGTGCGCTGACTAAATTTAGATTTGGTGTCTCTGAAATAACAGTTCATAGTCAAAGATATAGAAAAGGTGTGAAAAACTTGATATGTCCTATGTGTAGACTTGATGAAGAGGATGAAGTCCATTTCATTTTTTCTTGTCCAGCACTAGATGACTAAAGAAGAGACTATATTCCTGAGAAATATTATCGCAGACCAGCTCACTTTAGACTGATTTTGCTCCTGTCTTCCAAAAATGAAAATGTCATGAAAAATCTTGCTATGTATATCTACAAGTCTTTGAAAAGGAGAAGTAGTTTGATCTCATAACACAGAAAACACTGTAACATGGTGTGTTTGTACTAAATTGTAGTTAGTTGGATACAGATGTTTGTGTGCTTGAGTATAACATTATTATATATGTGTCATTTTGTAACCCCTTCAAATGGGGCTATGGCCTTTCTTGAATAAAATATCGTTATCGTTATCGTTATCGTTATCTCTCTATTTTTCTCGCTCGGCGGGGCGAGTGGGTGAAGCCAGATGGACGTGTTGGAATAGTGCTCCTCATTATTAATGAAATGTGACTGTGTTTGCTGTTGTATTGAGACCATTTTTTGCAGTAGTAATAGTATAGGACTGGTGCACAGGAAAATATCATCAAATAATCTCAGAGGTCAGTGATCCGGCCGAAATTAACATTTTTACTAAATACAAATGATATATAGAAGGACTGTGTTGTGACGCCAACTCAGACTTGATTCAAACCAAGCCCCCGTTACCGCGATTTGTCCTTGACCTTTGTTTTTGTTTTCATGTTTCCTGCTGGTGTACTGTTAAAGAAATTCAGCAGTGAAGGACAGATGCTTGAAAACAGGAAAAATGTCACAGGGTGGAATGTTTACAACACCCGCAAATATCATGCAAGTCATGGACTGGCGTTTTTCCCAGATTCAGCAGGGACTACTTTTACATTCAAATGGGATAAAGAGCAGCATAGAAGACAAGTTTAGGGCTTTAGATGGAAGAATACCTCATTTCATTGAAGAAATTATTTCACTAAAAGAAAGTGTGATGCAAAACAGGAATGACATTAACAACATACAAGAAGACAGGCAAGTGATGTTTGACAGATTAGAAAAACTTGTGAGAAAGCTGGAATCAATGGAGCAAAGTGCAAAAGCTAACAATGTAAAAGTCATCAACGTGGAGGAACAGGAAGGTGAAACTGAGCACACAATTACTCAGTACATCATTGACATTCTGAATGACCATGCCCCTTACTTGGACTGGTGTCAGGAAGACATAGCAAGGGCATACCGCATTGGAAGGCCACGTTCTGGGAAGGGAGAACCACGACCCATCATCGTTCATTTTTGCCGATGGTCGGATAAGATGGCGGTGATGGCAGACAGAGAACTTCGGGACAGTCTGAGGAGAAGTGGTATCAAGGTTTCATCTGACCTCACGTTACATCAGAGGGAAACTACTGACTTCCATCGAGGCCAGGGCAAAGTAGCCTATTTCCATCATGGAAAATTGCAACTTAAGGACAAGCAGCAATCCAATCACTGGCATGAAGACCAAAGAGGACACTACAATCATCAACCTCTTAGCCAACATGATGAGAACTGGCCTCCAATTCTGAACAGAGGGAGAGACACGTCCCGCAGAGGCACCCATCCTGTGTATGCAGACAGCCATCAGCCTGGAAGCAGAGGGCTCAGCAGAACTTCCGTCCTCCAAAGGATGAAGAGGATCAGCATCGTGACCACTACCAGTCACGAGTCCACAACAGATCCTGGCAGAGAACCTTTGGATCATCACACCAGCATGGGGCTCAACAGAATGTCCAGGAGGCAGCCAGAGGGAAGCCTTCCAACCACGACCGCACTGTCACCAGGCACGACAGTGCAGCTGTACAAGGGACTGCTCAGCAAGACAGGAGAAGGGGCAGGGCTGTACCACTTGTGCCAGGACCACATTCCTATAGTGGGGCAGTAAGTCAGGGAAGACATGGTCAGGCACAGAGAATTATTTGGGTGAAAGAAAATCTCACAAACACAGACACCCTGGTTCAAAATCCCATTTCTTCTGGTCAAAGTCAAAACACTGCAATACATGCATGCAGACTTCAGCAAAACAAAAGAAGAAATGCAAGCTCTGAACGTGACATCAGTGATTGTGACAGGGATGAAACTGGAATCTGTTGCCAACATGATAAATATGGATATTTTTGCAGTGATTCTGTAGGTTTAAACAGACAAAAGACTGATGACAATCTTGTAGCCACTGATGATGGTACCGTTGAAGGGGAGATTAAAGAGAAGGACGAAGACAAAACTGAGAATGAAGATGACTCTTCTGACAAAGCTACTGATCACAAAACTGACAGAGAAGAAAACAGAGACTGTGAAACAACTGACAATAGCAATATGACTGTTGACAACAGAGCCTTAATGACAGAGTCAGTTGCCAGGGAATTAAAGAACGACAAAACAGGCGATGATGACTGTATTGACAGCAAAGCAGAAAACACAGGGGGGCACATACAGAGTACAATTTGTCCTATTTTTAAAAGACCTGGCAGGAAAGATGACTCTTGTATTGCAGATGAACTGATGGACCCACAGAGCAGCGAACCACCACAAAAACAGAGAGGCAGGCAGATCAGACAGTCTGTGAGCACGAAGCAGGCTCCACGGCCCAGACGTGCTGCTTCTCATGTAGGTCATTCAAAGCAAAGTTCCTGTAAAGTGCCTGCAAGGTCCGGCAGCCAAAGCAGCATCACCGAGTCTTTTTACAGACTACATTCTGGTGATGGAGAAAGTTCCAAAGAGTTGACCCCAAGGTCAACGGCTAGATTTAAAAATGATGATAGCCCATGCATGACCAAATAGGGACTCGGCCGGGCCAGAGAAGCTTACTGTCAGAGGGAGAATGGTTCTGCAGCTACAGCTAACATTAAAGGTTTAGAGGCAGAATCGGATCAAGGTGTTAATGTTTCTGGAATAAATTTTCTAAATTATAATGTAAATGGCCTTTTGCCTAAAATTGACAACAGAGATTTTGTTAGTTTTTTGCTTAGATTTGATATTATTTGTTTTACAGAAACTGTTGTTACATCTGAGGTTGATTTTCCTATTTTTAGGGATTATTTAATGTTCACTTCAGAGGCTAAAAAACCGTCACATCAAGGAAGATATTCGGGAGGGGTGATTCTTTTAGTCAGAAAATCTTTTGGGACTTTTGTGGATAAAGTTGAGGTGGAGTTTGACAATACCATTGTTGTAAAGTTGCACAGAGATTTATTTGGAACTAACAAAGATATTATGTTGGTTTGTACATACATCCCCCCATGTGATTCTGCATTCTGGAAAACTAAACAAGGGTGTATGGCATGGGAGATCTAGAACAGTGTTTGCTTGAGCTTCAAAGTTTATATGATGATTTTAATCTGTTGCTAACAGGGGATTTTAATGCTCGAACAGCTAACCATAATTTCAATATGGGTGATGACTTTGATGATTTTGAAAATTTGTATTCTTTTTCCAATATTCAATTGCCTAGAAAATCACGATTCAGGAAGAAACGTATTTGGTAACCAATTAATCGAGGTATGTAACATGTTTGATTGTGCTATTTTGAATGGGCTTTGCAATCTAGGTTTTGATGATAGTTACACGTTTATAGCGTCTTCTGGTTCAAGTACAGTCGACTATTTTATTGCCTCTTTGGACCTAATAGCATCTGTTCAAATATTTTCTCTGGTTGTGGAAAGTTTAACAGAATCCGACCACCTTCCGGTTTCTTTGAAGATTGAAGTTGCTAACAATATTTCAGAAAATGCATGCGATCATACCTCTAAAAGTAAGGTATCTTATGACAAACTTGTATGGAATGAGAAAAAGAAAGATGATTTTCTTAAGGCTTTAAACACTGTTGATATACAGAATAAAGTTTCAATAGCCACAAGTATGATTGAAAACAATTTAGAAGAGGCTTTAGACATATTTGTTGAAAGTGTGAAAGAAGCTAGTGTATGCATGTTGAAAAGGATGTCTCGGCATAAAAATAAAATTAAAAAGAGTGAATGGTTTGATGATGAATGTGAAGTTGCGAAAAAGGAAAGTAGATTTAAATTAAACAATTTCAGAAAAAACCAGAAATGAAGAGGACAGGCTAATTTATGTTGAAAAAAGGAAAATCTATTAAACGGTTGTTAAGACTAAAAAACAAGGTTACAGAAGAATTAAAGCAGATTCTTTAGCAAGTAACATTTCAAATTCTTCTCACTTCTGGAAAGAAGTAAGGAGTATGGGGTGTGGAAATCGTGCAGTAGTTTACAACAATATTAGTACTGAAGACTGGTTTAATCATTTTAAAAGTGTTTTTCAGAATCTTGATGAAAACATGGAAAGCAACTGTGTGAACATTGATTTGCAGGAAGGAACTGAACATATTATAAATCAAGATATATCTGAAAATGAGGTTGTGCAAGCAATATCTAAACTCAAAATAGGAAAGTCCAGTGGCATTGACAATATATCAGCTGAAATGTTGAAAAATGGAGGCAAAAGTGTACGGAGTTTTTGGTAAAATTTTTTAACACTGTTTTCAGCTTAGGAGTCTATCCCAAAGAGATGGTCAAAAGCCATAATAATACCTATTTACAAAAAGGAGATCCTGATAATACAGATAATTACAGAGGAGTCTCATTGTTAAGTATTATTTCAAAATGTTATACAACCATATTAAATGCAAGATTGTATAACTGGTTAGAAGACAACAATGTGATTTCTGAAAGTCAAGCAGGTTTCGTAGGGGGTATTCAACAGTAGATCAAATATTTAATTATATGCTATCGTCCAGAAATGTATGATGAAGAAACGCAGAGAAAGTTATATGTAGCATTTGTTGATTTTAAAAAGCATTTGATTCTGTTCATCATGATAAACTTCTTGAATGCATGAGAAATCAAGGTGTGAATGGAAGATTTTTGGCTTCTTTGAAGGCTATGTATATTTCTTTAGTCTCGTGTGTACGTGCAAATTGTGAATTTACTGAATATTTTGATGTGCCTGTTGGGGTAGACAAGGTTGTGTTTTAAGTCCTACTTTATTTTCTGTATTTATAAATCAACTTGCTACTCACATAATGTGAAAGGAAGTTATGGTGTACAAGTTTTGCCAGACATTATGGAATTGTTTATATTACTTTTTGCTGATGATGTGGCTTTACTATCTACAACAGTGTATGGCTTACAAAATCAATTAAATATCCTGCAGAACTGTTGCAATGACATGAAATTAAATGTGAACACTGAGAAAACTAAAGTCATGGTATTCAGAAAAGGAGGATATTTAGGACGACATGAACAATGGTTTTTGGGTGGTAAGAAACTAGAAGTAGTGAATAGTTATTGCTACTTGGGATTCCAATTTACTACAATGAGCAGTATGAAAAGAGGTACTGAACATCTAGCATCTAAGGGTAAGAAAGCGGTAGTCCAATTGAATAAGGCTTTTCAAAAATACAAGGAAATGACTACCAAAGCATTTTTTAAGATTTTGATGTTAAAGTTCAACCGATTCTGCTATATGCTTCTGAAGTATGGGGTTTAAAACAAATTAGATCATATAGAAAAAGTTCATACTATGGCTTGCAAAAGTTTTTAGGTGTACCAGTTAGAACTCCAAATTCAATGGTCTATGGTGATTTAGGAAGATTTCCTTTCATGTTAATTTTGTTGCGGTTTTAAAGGTTTTGGGTTTTAGATTTTTACAAATGAAGAATGAAAGACTGCACATATAGTTATCATTGTTATTAAAATTAGACAAAATGGAAAAAGATTTTTGGGTGTCGAAAATCGGGAAAATTTTTATGAAGACGGGTTTTAGCTTTTTTTGGGGTGCGGGGGGTGTTGGTAGGTCAAAGGTTTCTAACTATTTAACAAAAAGGTTGATCTAACTTTACAAGAATTTCTGGCACTATAAGGACCGTGAAGATATACAATACGATCTTTTAAAACATTTTTAAAAAAGAAAATACGTTCTGAGGATACCTACGTTTTAGGTTGCCATTCACAACTAGTTTTAAATTTCTCCCTTTAGGAAAATTACATCGCTTTAGAATCTTCCCAGAAGAAATTTGTCCATTTGCAAGTCAGAAAAGGGAAGATGCACATTTTGTTTGTGTGCCCTGCTATTTGTTTTAAGACCCAAAGTTTTTGGGGGGGTTAGCTAAAAACCCACCCATTTTATTAAAGTGTCAAATTCCAAACAAATGCAGGGTGTTCAAGGTAATTTTTAGGCAGTGAACAAAAGAAAGAAAAAAATTGGCTAAAATTTAATGCTGGTATTATGTGTCATCTCAATTTTTTTTTCAGGAAAAATGTGTTCATGGTATTGAACATGTTTTAAAAGGGTTGGTGTGGTTTGTGTGTATGTTTTTGTGTACCTGTGTGTATGTGTTGTGTGTGTTTGTGTTATGTGTGTGGTTGTGTGTGTTTTTTTTTTGGGCAAAGCAAGTAAGCTAAAAAGTAGCCTATCAGCCTTGCTGAGTAATTAAAAAGTGATGAACTTCTCTTATGAATTTTAAACTTATGCAAAAAAAAAGAAAATGTTAAAGGTGATTGTTTGGATTGTACCCCACCCATGCAAGGTTTTCTTTTGGGTCTTGACGTGTTGAGGAGGACGATTTTGAGCCCTCTTATGTTGTTTTATTGGAATGGTTTTATTACTGGAAAATCATAGAAAGTTTGTTTTTTTTTTTCTCTTTATTGTTACCACTCCCCTTTGTCCCTTTAATTTGTTTGGGCCCCCAAGGCCCGAAGTACAAAAAAGAGTTCAGAGTTCAGAGTTCTCTCTCTCTTTCAATTTTCCACTGTAAGGGGGGTGAAATTTACCTAGCTACCTTTTCCACGCATAGTATGTTGAAATTTATCTTATGTTTTCATTTTTCATTGCATATTAGTGTGAAATTTATCCCATGCTTTCTTTTGTCTTACAAAAAAGTAGTGTGAAATTTATCCTGCTTTCATTTGTCTAGAAAATAGGTAATTTTATCCATGCACCTTTTCCCTGCCACTTGGGGTAAAAATTTATCCCATGCTACCATTTTCCCTGCACAGTGTGGGGAAAAATTTATCCCTGCTCCCATTTTCCACGCCACAGTGGGGGTGAAATTTTCCCCCATGTACCATTTTCCACTGCCACGTGGGGGTAAAATTTTTTTCCCCATGCTCCTTTTTCCACTGCCAAGTGGGGGTAAAATTTTTTCCCATCTACCTTTTTTCCACCCCACAGTGGGGTGAAATTTTCCCCATGCTCCTTTTCCACTTTTATCTTTGTTTTTTTTTTCTTTGCTACATTTTTAAATCTCTTTTCTTTGTCTGTTTAGGGGGTGTGAAATTTATTAGATTATTTTTTTATGTTTGGGTGAAATTTTTTATGTTTATTTGTTTAAGTGGGGATGTGGGGGAATTTTTTTTTTTTTAAAAAATTTTGTTGATGGTGTGTTATGTTTTTTTTTTGATTTTTGGGGGGTTTATGTTTTTGTGTTTTTGTGGGTGTTGTTTTTTTTGGGGTTTTGGGTTTATTTGGTTGTTGTTGAAAAATTTTTTTTTGTGTTGGTGTTTTAATTTTTTTGAGGAGGGGATGTGTGTTTTGTTAATTGCTATAAAAAAATTTCCCCTTTTTAAATTTTTAGAAAAGGGGTGGGAAGTTATTTTATGTTATTTTTTAATAAAGTAAAATTTATTGTGTAAGGGTGAATTAAAATTGAGTTTTATTTTTTATTTAAAAAAAATTTTTAAATTTAAATTTTGTTAAATTTCAAAAAAGTTTGTTATTGGGTTTTAAAAAAAGATTCGGAAAAGTGTAAAAAGGTAGTTTATTTTATTGTTTTAAAAAATAAAAAAATGGGATCAAACAAACACAAACTCCGAAGAACCCCCCCAACCAAAGCGGAAAAAAAAACATTAAAAAGAAAATAAAAACTAACAAACACAAAAAACCAAAACAACGCCAACGTAACATGCAAATTTGTTGTTGTTTTTCAATCAGTTCCCCGAAGTGAGAAAACAAGTCACCAAGAAACAGACAGACAGACAGACAGACCCTAGTACTTACGACCACGGAAAGAAAGGGGGCCCAGGCAGTGACACCAGACGGGTGAGGGCAGGGGGTACAGCAAAAAGGCAGGCAGACAGAAACGGACATACACGGGTTTTGATCTTCATACCTGACCCAAGTGTTTTCCGAACAGGGAAGGGGGAAGGACTGTGAACAGTTGACAGGCATTTATAAGAGGGGGCCCGCTGTCTCTTGCTTTCTCTGTCGGTCTGGTTCCGGTGTAGGCTGGACTGGGCGTGAGGCAGTTTATCAGCAACAAAGGGCAGCCCTTGTCTGACCTATTGTCTCTCCAGGCTTGTAAAACAAAACTCAGTGTGGGAGTTTTCCCCAATCTGTCCTTTCTGCTTGCCTGGTGTGGTTCCACGGAGACTGAAGATGAAGGTTGAGTTCTAGTCAGCATCACCCCCTCTCCCTTCCCCCTGACACGGGGGGTCACCCCGGGTTTCCCTGCCGGGGGGTGCAGAGCTGGGGGCCCCCTGTCTCACAGGGAAACGCTCCTCCCCCCCTTGTGCCTCCAGTCTGTGGCAGGTCTAAAAAGCTGCTGTACAAAAAATGACCAGGCGGGAAACCCCCCAGGCCCTGAGTGACACTCGCACTGTCTGTGATGATATTCTCCCCGCTGCATGCGTCTAAAAGGGATGACCCTTTCACATGGCTGTTGGCGTCTTATGATTCAGCTTTTTGAGGCTCTGATGTCCAGGGGTCCTTTTCCCAAGGGGCATTCTTCCTCCCTCCACCTTGGTTTCTTTCTCCCAGTGGTTCAGTCTCCTCCACGGGTTCTCTGGTTTAAGTACCATTTTCTTTAACCCTTTCCCCGCAAATCCTCTATCTCTATCATTTTTTTGAGTGCAATGAGGTTAAACCCTTAAATGTTTTCAGAATTTAGATTTTCTTATGGTCCCCACACTTGCTGACTTCGGGCGTGATTTCTGAACTTTGCTGCAAAGAAAGAAAGAAAAAGGAAAAAAAGAAAATATGAAAAAAAAATAAACGTCTGGAATACAGCAGGCAGACAATAGATAAATATATAGATAGTTTGATAAATCGATCAATAGATGAAGATAGGCAGGTAGGTTGATAGTAGTTTGGTGTCGGTCGGGGTCGGTACTTGGTGGGTGGAGGTGGAGGGGACGGTGGATAATAGATGACAGAAAAAATAGATAGTAGATAGCTTCACAGATAGGTATATATATATATATATTATAGGGGAAGAGAGGAGAGGAAAAGAGAGAGAGAGATAGAAAAGGAGAGAGAAGACAGACAGCGAAGACAGCAGACAGACAGAAGTAGATAGAAATAGTTATAGATTGATAGACAACAGACAGAAAATTTCAATAGAAAATAGATGATATACAGATGCCCTGTGTTGTATGATGTCCTTGTCAGTGTGTTATATGACCCTTTTTTTTCGAGGCATTTAACCACAATGAAGTATGCAGAGCCCAGCTGTTACAAACCCAAAAGGAGGGCAGCCCTATGTCCACCAGAAGGATCCCATGACTGAATGTTTATCCAAACACTCAGTCCCTCCCTCTAAACCATCCAAGAAAGAAAGAAAAAATCAGCACATCCCCCGAAGCCCCGCTCCACAAAAAATGAGACAGGCCTTTTTACATGACTGGCACTCCTGCATTTTCCCACTCAGAGGTTCAAAATACTGGACATACACAGCAAGCACATCTGAGTTGTACCACGCGAACGTAGATAAAATATCTCTTTTTACACACAATAAAGTGTTAAAAGTTTTTTAAAATTTATGGGGGAAAAAAAAGGGCAAACCCCGTCCTACCTAAACCCCCTTATTGCTGTTTGCAACAAATTGTCACTTTAAAAAGGGAAGAATGAAGTTAACTCCATCAAATCCCGATCGGGCACCAGAAGTTTGATTAATTTTAAAAATCCCGGCGTTCCCCTTAGTGGTCTCAATGGACGAAGAAGAAGACAGGAAAAAATTTTCAAATGTAACCAAACATAGTAGATGAATTCACCCCTTTCCTTAAAAAAAAACAGTACGGAGCTTACACCCGTTCCTGTTCATAAACTGTGGAATTATACTTTTATTGGGAAAGGGAAAAGAAAGCCTTAAAAACCCCCTTTAGATTCTTTTACACTGAACTAAAAGTACTCATCCTTTAAAAAAAAAGAAAGTAGTTGAGCATTTCATAATAATAGGTAACATGAGAGAGGGGAGGGGGGGACAGGAGAGAGAGACACAAGAACACTGAAGTAAGAGAGAGAGAGAGAGAGAGAGAGAGAGAGGAGAGAGAGGAGAGGAGGAGACAACATGAAGTAAGAAGAGGGGAGAGAGAGAGAGGAGAGGGAGGGGAGAGAGAGAGAGAGAGGAAGGGGGAAAAAATATGCAAGGGTGAAAATTTTCGGTAGCAGGTTCTACAAAACATGTAAACATTTTTACATCAAAGTAAATCAATAAAACAGGGAAAAACAATACCAAAAAAATGGGGGGTGGGGGGAAGCCCATAATAATCTTTCTCTCTCCAAAACACACAATCACGCACCACAAAACCCCAACACAACACACACACACATATAGAGCGAGACGACAGACAGTGGAAAACAGCATAGAAGAAACAGTAGGCAGACAAACAGTGAACAGACAGACAGTGAGACAGACGACAGTGGACAGACAGACAGTAAACAGACAGATGTCGTTTTAGACAACAAACAAGATAATAAAGAGAGCGAGCGAGCGAGCCCAGAGAGAGAGGAGAGGGGAGGGAGAGAGAGAGGAGAGAGAAAGGGGGGGAGAGAGAGAAAAGAGAGAACACAGGGAAAACAGAACACGAAATGAAAAGGAAAAACTGAAACGAACGTAATTATTACCTAATTAACAATACAGTCTTTTGGGAAGGAGCACAGTATGAAACAATTTAAAAAATATGCTTTTTTTTTAAAAAGGAAAAAAAATGGAAACGAAAAAGGAAAAAAAATCTCCAAAAACAAAAATTCAACCGAAAGTATTATTGTTACTACACTAATGTTATACAAGCTTGCGCCGCACACACCACACACCACCACCACGCGCGCGCGCGCGCACCCAAAACCATGTCTGTTTCCCGGGAAATCGCAAAAAATGTAGGACAATCGACCCCCCCTTACATTTAAATAAGGGAATTTTTCCAAGGGGTTTGGGATTCCCAAATATTGATAACAAAACAGTGTTACTTTTAAAAGGTTTCATTAACAGCAGTTTTCTTTTTTCTGCTGTCCCCAAACAAGGGGGATAAAATTTTTCAAGTGATTTAGAAATTCTTCATCTTCGATCAAAAGAATGATTTTATCTTAATTTGAGTGTCTTCATTAAATATAGGCATTTTTGACGGAGGGATCCCGAAATTCAATCAAACAAAAAAATGCATTTCATCTTTAGTCAGCGCGCCCCAAAATGGGGGATGGATGTGCAAAAGTGTCAGTGGAAAACCATGTTTTTTTCAGGCATTTAGGCCTCAGTTCTTAAACCCGAAGGAGCCAGATTTCCTATGCCATTTCTGTGTTTCGACTGTAACATACTTTTCTGTTTGAAAAAAACTTTTAAGGAAAACTGCCAGTTTACTTTTCTGATTTTCTATGCATGCACGCCCTCTTGTTTGTAGAAAGCTAATTTTTGTCTTTAAATTCCCCCCAAAAAATTTTTTTTTTCAAATCCAAACCCGGCCATCCCCACAATACCAAATCCATGCGTTTTTAGCAATTTCTTAACAAAAAAAATGCCCAGTTCTGTTTCCCTGTTTCCAGTTGGATCAACTCATTTTTAAACTGCCCCAACTTGAATAGGAAGTAGAATAATTTTAACCCTACTGGAGAGGAGAGAGAGAGAGAGAGAGAGAGAGAGGAGAGAGAGAAGAGAGAGAGAGAGAGAGAGAGAGGAGGGGGGAGAGAATGTTAAATTCTTTTATTTCGAGGGTAATGAATAGGGGTCGGTGGTTAGAGGGAACCCCCCTGTCTAAATGCGAATAGTCCGGTGGTGTGGCGGGGGTTGTATCCCGTTTGGGCCCAAAAATTTTCCCATCCATTGGGCCGATTTGGGGGTCGGACGTAGTCTTCGGATGAGACGAAAAAACCCAGGTCCCGTGTGTTACACAAAATTTTTAGCGAACGTTAAAAAAACCCAAAGGGAACAAAGAGTTTTGTGGCAAAATTTTAGGAAAAAACACTTGATAGGGAAACAAATACAGTTGCAGACCAAAAAAAAAAAAAGGGTTGTTTTGGGGGGTTGGGGGGGCCCTTTTTTGGTTTTTAAAAAAAATTTGTAAAATTTTTTTTTTCCGTCCTCGCCCTTTAAAAAGAGCAATACAAGAAATGACAAATTTTTTTAAAAAAAAATGAATAACCCCCATGGGGTTTTTTTTCATCCCGTCCCCGCCCCATAGGGATACATCTTAATTAATAACCTATCTATACTCCACCCGGCAAGGGAAATAAAACCTTTTAACCCCCCCCCCCCCCCCCCAAAAAAAAAAAAAAAAAAAAAAAAACCAAAACAAAAAAAAAAAATTAAAGATATCCCTAAAACCAAAACAAAAAAAAAAAAAATTTTTTTTTAAAAAATTTTTATTTTTTTAAAAAAGAGAAAAAGAAAAAGCAAACACACTTTTTCACCCACCCCTTTATTGGGAAAAAAAAGAAAAAAGAGAGGAGAAAGAGATCAGACACAACACAAGCACAATAGGGCCCCCAATTTAACAAAAGGAAAAAACAAATGGGCCCAAAAAAGAAACCAGGGGACCAAATGAAACACGACAACCCCCATTTCAAGCTGTGGCCAATTCAGGCAAAACCTTTTCAGGCTTCCACTAACCACCACCACTGTTGGGCGTTTGCCGCTGTGCTGCGGGCTGCCTGTCCTGGCTGGTTTAAACGCTGTGGTTGTTTGTGCCTCTCTCTCCCCTCTTGGGCTTCTTCCCCTTCTGTTTTTATATCCGAACTTTTGTTTTCCAAAATCCAAGGTCCCTCCTCCTTCCCCCCCCTCTCCTCTCCAAAATGGTTGTGATTTCCTCCCGGGGTTTTTTGTTCGCGGTGGGGGGTCCCCCTTTTTGGCCCCCCTTTTTTTGTTGCCCCTTTTGGGTGTTGTTTTTGTTTTCTGTTGTTTTTGTTTTTTGTTGCTGCTGTTGTTGTTTTTGCTGTTGTTGTTGTTGTTGTTGTTGCTGTTGTTATTCTTGTTGCTGTTGTTTTTGTTGCTGCTGTTGTTGTTGTTGCTAATGAGATTTTATTAAAATCTCTGAAGACATGTCCAACACAGGTACTACTACCACAACCCACCCAGATGTTTCACATTTCCCATGATCTCACTCAGCCGCTGGCCTCTGTCATGACATGACAGCCACACTAACACTAATCACTAATAGTCTAGTCCGATGTTGGCACTCTATTATAAGGATCGTTCAGTTTGGTACGATTTTGTGATAAGAAGCAGTAGACAAGCTGGTTGCATATTTTCTCGATTAAGAGGATGACACACGCTGTTCCATTTCAATTTAATGTTGTATGTACACAATAAATGAAGGACTATATGCCATCGCGCATGTGGCGTGCGTGAGGGCGCGCAGGATGCTCTGACACAGCCATTCATAAGCTCAGCCAATCAGGATGCCGAGAAGCGCATCAGCCGACACTGTGGTTCTCCGCTGCCAGTTCTGAAGCATGGGACGTAAACTTATTCGCTGCATGTTTTATTTACAAACATGCGGTAAGCTTATATTCATACTTTTTTATGGAAAGAAGGGGGGAGGGGGGATGCATTATAATTGTGATATAATATCGATATCATATCGGTTTGAATTATTTAATAGGTACAGATTGACAAAACACTAACACCAGCTGCTGCTGCTGCTGGCCCCTGTGTGCTCACTGTGGAGAAATGTTTGTTGTCAGAACTCCACAAGTCTCTCCCCGTTGTCATTTCTGTTCCCCACCCCATGTTTTCCCATGACTCTCTCATAGTCGGTGTTGTCACTTCCGACCTTGGCATTTAGGTCCCCCATGATGACGATGAGGTCGTGGCGTGGGGCTTTCTCTGTCTCTGTCTGCAGCTGGTGGTAAAAGTCATCTTTGCTCTCATTGCTGCTGTTGTTGGTTGGTGCGTAGCACTGGATGATGGTGATTTTTGAGTGTCTTCCCTTCAGTCTCGCACTCATTAGTCTGCTGTTGATGGCTTCCACTCCATAAGGCATCGCTCAACGCCTTTCTTGAGGATGATGGCACTCCCTCGTGGTGCGGTCGTCATCTCTCCCAGATAGAGGACAGTTTCTTCCGTGGTGGTTCTCATTTTCCCCAGATCCAGTCCATCAAACTCTCGCTTACTCCTAGGACATGGAGGTTGAATCTTCTCATCTCTAATGTTACCTGTGCCAGCTTGCCCGTCTCATACATCGTCCTCACGTTCCAATGCCCTAGTCTGACTTAGTTTTGGTGGTGTTCAGGTCTTCCCTTATCCTGCTGGTAGCTTCCTCTCGGCTTTGGCCATCAGCATTCATACGAGTCTAACTGGACCCGGGAGGTCCTTCGCACGCAAAGTATAAGTTTTCTCTTTTTGCTGTTTCTGTAACTGCTTTTTTTTATACGGGACAGGGTTGTTAGCCCTGTGCCCAACCCCCAACCTGGAGGAAGGGTTCCACCTTAGTCGCCTCTTACGACATGCCTGGTTGGAGGGCAGGGATCCTATTCTTGCAATGCTCACTTGTAAGCATACCCCGGGAGTCCCACGGGGGCGTGACTTAAAGTGATATAAATAAAATAAATAAATAAATAAATAAATAAATAAATAAATAAAATAAATAAATACAGACAGACACACTCACTCATGCACACACAGTGGAATCCACCAGACAACAAATCCCTGCAGTTTCAGTTTCACCCCTACCATGATAGCAGACATCCCCCCCCCCCACACACACACAACAATACACACACATACACACACACCTACACACCTACACACACACACACATCCCTTTCCACGCACACACACCTACACACACACACCTACACACACATCCCTACACACACACACCTACACACACACACACCTACACACCTACACACACACCCTACACACACACCTACACTCACACACCTACACACACACCTACCCCAACCTACACCCCTAACACACACACCTAACCACACTCCTACACACACACCCCTACATACACACACCACTCACACACACACACCACACACTCACACACACACACTCACACACACACACACTCACACACACATACAAGTCTACATATTTGGCTCTCTGCTTTTCAACTGACGTGTGTCAGGAGACTCTTGCTATCTTACACTAACAGATAAAGAATCAGGGTGAATAGCGCTATACACCAGTACAGCAGATGTATTTTCCTAGAAAAATCCACACCCCTCCACCCCCAGCTGTATAATAATCAGCTGACTTTTAGTTAATACCCTAGAGTGTTTCGGGATTAGTCACCCAGTGGTGAACAAAATACAGGCAATAAAAAAAGAACGCCTGCACTTGTTGACATGGGCACAAAATAGACATGAGAGTAAAGCGGAATGAGGAAGATAGAAAGCTGTGTTGAATCATACTGATGCCTGTTTCTGCCGAGGTGCGCGCACACACACACACACACACACACACACACACACACACACACACACACACACACACACACACACACACACACACACACACGCATGCATTGTAAAGCATTTCGACTTGCTTTAGGTGTACCAGCTCACGCCTCAACTCTAGGCACATATAAGGAAGTAGGAGTTCTACCTTTAAATGAATATCGACAGCTTGCTGTGGCAAAATCTGTTCTAAGAAGTACTACAAATGACAGCAATGTTGAAAATGAAGTCCAGATTAAGTCTGACATTCACTTTCCGAAAAGAGCAAGAACTATCAGCTCGCTTACTACATTAATACTTACACTTCCCACCCTTTTTTTAAAAATTCAGAACTTAATCCAAATGAATTAGCAAAATCAGTACAATCAGCTCCCTACCCACCTTGGGGAAATTTTTAAAAACTCATTTTGACATTAATCATTCTTCTGTAAGAAAAGCTGAAAATGTTAACATTCTTACATCGCTAGTAAAGAACATATTCAAAACAAACCCATAAATGATGGGTCCGTTCTAAAAACTGAAGAGGCTGGTGCGGCTTTCGTTATTTCCCTCATTAAAAGTAGAACGAGCTGTCAACCTGGAAAAAATAAATGTATATTTTCAGCTGAGTAACTGCTATAGCGTTGGCACTGTACTATGTACTTGACTTCCCTAAAGACATATTCAATATACTTATGTGTGTTGATTCTAAATCGGATTTACATGCTTTAAAAAATTCTACTTTTAAAGTAAGAAATCAGGCATCTGGTACACTTTTTAATTTTAAGAGGTAGTACTGTTACTTTCTGTTGGGTTCCCTCACACACTGGTATCTTTTTAATGAAAAAGTTGACAGTCTTTGCAAAAAATGGAGCAAGAAATAAAATAGTTCTTGTGAAATAAACTTTGTCTTACCTCTGCATGAGGGATACAGCTTGTTACAAAACGCTTGGGTGGAAGCACTTCAGAAAGAAAATATATTATTCTGGCTATTGTCTTTATAATGGCTGTACTAGCAATGTGATAGATTTTCGAAATGCTTTCAAATTTTAAAAAAAGTTTGTGGTTGGTATAAATCGTAGAAAAAATATGATCCCTTATGTACAGATTTAAACTAAATGCTTTCAGGACAAATACTGAAAGATGTAAACTGTATATGTGGGGAAAGATTACCAATATCAGTTTCTTTTTGATTGTGGACATTTAAAAGCATTTTTTTCCTACGTACCAAGTTTGTCCCCTGGATCAGATTCTGTCTGAACCATTGTTACTGTTGGGCATTGGGTTAGTATTGATAAGAAGTCCGATAATTAGTTTTTGTAGTATGTTAAAGTTATTTTTATTAAGTACTGTTATCTGACACTTTTCTGTTATTGTTTGCGTTCTCTTGTTTAGATTACTTTTCGCCGTCTAAAATCACTAAATGTGAATAGACGTTAAACTGAAGATATCACGCACGCACGCATGCACGCATGCACACACACATACATACATACACACACGCACGCACACACTACACTTCCTCCCCCCCCTCACTCTTCTCTCCCCTCTCACTCAAAAACACACACACACAAACACAAACACACAGCACATAAACACAGCACACACACACAAAATATACCCAAAACTCTCTCTCTCTATCTATCTATCTCACACATACACACCACACACGCACACACCACACTCTCTCGCTTTTCTCTCTCTCACACACATAAACCCCACACACACACACACACACACACAAACCAAAACACACACAGTACACAAACACAGCACACACAACACCACACACACCGCACGCACACACACACAAAACTCACACCCAAAACACACACACACACACACACAATCTCTCTCTCTCAAACACACACGCGCGCGCGCGCGCGGCTTGTAAGTAGGTATATCTCTGTTTAAAGCACATTTTTACAATTGTGGTTTATTATTGTAACTGAAATCAAGAAAATGTTATAAGGGGCACTTGTGTGTGTGTGTGTGGGGAGGGGGGGTGAGCTGGAGGTGCTACTGATGCTGCTGTTGTCATTATAAATCGTGTATGAACAAAGTTTCTTCAGTCATATATGTTAATATTTATTTTATAGAAGTACTGATGGGCTAATGTGGTAATACAATTATATTTGATCCCGATATGCTTTGGTTTTGCGCGCACGCGCGTGCATGTGTGTGTGTGTGTGTGTGGAGAGAGAGAGGGGTGAGAGAGAGAGAGAGAGAGTGAGAGAGAGAGAGAGAGAGTGTGTGTGTGTGTGTGTGTGTGTGTGTGGTGTGTGTGTGGTGTGTGTGTGTGGTGGGGTGTGTGTGTGTGTGTGTGTGTGTGTTGTTGTGTGTGTGTTGGGGAATTGTTTCGTTTTGAGTTTTTTTTGTTTTTTTTGGGTTTTTTGGGGGTGGGGGGTGCCTGTTATATTAAACTGACGACCTTCCAATAGTTCTTTGAAAGCGTTTTATGTTTCATGTTGCAATTTATGCTCAAATTCGAAACTAAAAAGACAACAAAAAAGCCTGAAGTCTCGTTGTCGTCGTCGTTGTCGTTGTTGTTGTTGTTGCCACTGTTGTTACTGCCGCCATAGGAAAAAGGATGAGTCATCCATAGATAAAGGAACCACTATTGATTTTCCTGTCAGACGTGAATCGATCAGTGGATGCCCAAAAAAAAAAAAGCGGTGATGTTAGCTTTTCTGAGAAAAAGACAAGAAGAAGGGAAACTACATAATGGACAACGACTGGCTGTTTCTTGTACAAGCACTATTGGGGGGGGGGGGGGGGGGGCCCGCATCCCCAGCTAACCCGCCTTCCCGTGTGTGCGCGTGTGTGTGTGCGTGTTGCGCGCGTGTGTTTGTGTATGTTTGGTGTGTAAATGTGGGGTATGCACCAAAACATACACACCACACAAAACCCCACACACACATATAATATATAATAAATAATTATATAAATATATATATATATAATTTTTATATAAATATATATATATATATATATATATATATAAATAGATAGATCGATCAATAGACAGATAGATTGATAGATAGATCGATAGATTGATAGATAGATAGATTGATAGATAGATACATACATACATACATACATACATACCTACATACATACATATATACATACATACGTACATACATACGTACATACATACATCATACATACATGCATACATGCATACATACATACATACATACATGCATACATGCATACATACATACATACATACACACATACACACACATACTTTTATGTATTGGGCTGCCAAAAAGGGTGCAAAACAGGACGGGATGCAACAAATTGCATGTGCCTTTATCCTTACAAGAAGGGTTATAGCTTTCTAGAACAAAAATCATGGAGAAAGGTCACTGATAGTAATCAGCAAAATGAGAGACTTTTAACTAGAAATGCAATCAATACCCATAATCTAACAGTGGGGAACCATGTTCAAGAAGTTAGTACAATAGTTGTTTTTTATATTTTTACTTCACGGAGAATTAATACTTTATTCTATAGAATGAAACTAAATGCATTTGATAACCAAAATTCAGCAAAAATGGTAAATGCTGTTTGGTGAGATATCACTAATACTCATATACTTTTTGACTGCCAGAGTGTAAAAAACCTTTCAGCCCCATTTTTCTGAAAACTCCCTCACCAGCATATTCAGTAATTTAAAATTGCATTTTGAAATTGGAAAGGTCTATGTTAAAGTCCAATAGACATTTGTTTTATAGTTACATTAACGTTTAATGACTTGTGGGGTTTTTTTTTGTTTTTTAAATATCCTGCGCATTTGCCAAGTTTTTTCGAGATTATTATTATTATTTTTTTTAACCCACACCACATCTCGTTTTTTTGGTTTTTTTTTGTTTTGTTTGTTTGGTTTTTTTTTTGGAGAGATGGTGGGGGGGGGGGGGGGGGGGGGGGGCGTCTAATATCGACTAAAAGTGAACAGCGTAAAATTGAAAGTCAACAACAACATACATATTATACATGCAACACACATACGTAAATTCCATTCATACACACACATACATACATCTTACACACACACACACACACACACACACACACACACACACACACACACACATATTCTTCCTTCACTGTTCCTGTTTGTCTTTGTAGTCCTGTGAGGGCACCAACTGCAGATTTTGCAACCCAGCTTCCTCCCACTCTTTGTTGTCCTCCAGCTTTCCATAGTAAATCGTTTCCACTCAAGGCTTGTCAGTCCACTCTCTGATGTTGTCCCTTCCCATCGTTTCTCTGTCCTGCCTCTTCGTCTCCCTCCTTGTATTGTTACTGTTCCCTCTCCCCCCCGCCCTTGTAGGAACAGTCCTTGGCCATCCAGATGTTGTGTGTCTGCCTGTACCACTTTATTTGTGTTTGTTCACCATAGGTTCAGGATCTCATCACATGGTCCATGGCATTTTCATTCTGGTTTTCATTTCCCCATGTGTATGTATATATGCATTGCATGTATGTATTGTAGTATGTATTGTATGTATGTATGTAGTATGTATGTAAGTATGTATGTAATGTATGTATGTGTGTGTGTTGTGGTGTGTGTGTGATGTGTGTGTTGTGTGGTGTGGTGTGTGTGTGTGTGTGTGTGTGTGTGGATTGTCTTATGTGTAACATATGTGTGTGCATGAAAGAATGTATGATGTGTGTATGCATGTATATATGTATGTGTGTATGTGTGTATGCATGTATGTAAGTATGTATGAATGAATGAGCTCGAATGAATATTTATGTTATTATTATGTACGTATGTATGATGTATGTAATGTATGCAGTATGCTATGTGTATGCATGTATGTATGTATTGAATTATGTATGTATGTATTATGTATGAGTGTATGTATGTATCTATGTATGTATGTATGTATTATTTATGTATGAGTATGTAAGCATGTATGCATATGTGGTAATTGCATGTATCTATGTACCTGTGTGTCTGTGTGCACGTGATTTGCGTCCCACCGTTCCCCAGCGTGCGTGTGTGGGTGTGAGTATGTGTGTGGGAGTGTGTGTGTGTGTGTGGTGTGTGTAAGTGTGTGTGTGTGGTTGTGTGTGTGTGTGATTGTGCGTGTAATTTGGGTGTGGGTGTGCGTGTGCATGTGTATGTGTGCGTGCGCGTGTGCTAGTGCACTCACGCGTGTGTGTATGGTGTGTACAAACTCACAAAGCGCCTAATTCAAAGCTGATAATAAAACTCATCCACACAAAAATAGAAACCATCAACTGAAGCAATGAAGGAAGATCAGAAAAAGCGCTTTGATTTCTTGCTTTACAAGAATCAGCGCTATATAAATTCCAAGCATTATTATTATTTTATTATTATTAGAAAAAGACAGGAAGAACATGATGTTCTTTTTAAAAATTCAACTAATTTTTTTTCCCTGCATGTACAGTTAATAGAGAGAGAGAGAGAGAGAAGAAGAGAGAGAGAGAGAGAGAGAGAGAGAGAGAAGAAGAGAAGGAGAGAAGAGGGCTAACAGGGGTTTATATTCAAATTCAAAGAGCAGAAGCGTCTTTTCCATTGCTAGAGAATGAATCTGACTTTGCCCCGCCCCACCCTCCCCACCTTCCCTTTCCCATTGCCTGCTCCTCCCCCCTCTCCCCCCCCCCCCCCCAAATGCACACTCTTTCCTTCAACCACCATTGCCACAGTACAGTCACAGATCTCATGTCTGCTTCTAGTGGCCCTTCACAAAGCTGGGGGCTGCTGGTTACCGACTTCTGATGTTTTTTCTTGGTAATTTGATTCAAAGAAGGAAGGAATTTGACTGTGATTGTGTTGTAATGTTGAGAGTAATAAAGTGCCTCAGCAGTACAAGTGATGCAATGTGTGCCAATTGTTATTATTGTGGTGGTGGTGTTCAGTGCGTGGAATATTTTATGTGTACCTACCGACTGCCTTCAACTTCGAAAACAACAGCCACTGTTAACACAGGTACAGGCACCCAACATATATTTTATTCAAGAGAGAAACTTTAGAAATTAAAAATGCCATTTTAGCTCTGATTCCTGTTTATATGACATTCCTCCTGAACTACGCTGTGAATTTAAGATGCCAGAACTCTGGAACCCACTCATCGTGGAAAAAGAGCCTGTAGAGTAGGAGTGAAAAGAAGTTTGAGACAATTCAAATTTCAACCAGCCATTACCCTCTATTGTTTAGTCAAATGATCGATCAATTCAACCCAATTGGACGCAATTTTAATTTCGATGAACTCCAAGGAAACATACAGTTTTTATTTAATATAGAATTCACATGTTACTTTGTTTTAACTGAAACTTGGTTTAGTGATTTCATTAGTGGATGAGAGTGTGGCTTATGAATGTTTTTTGGTGTGCCCTATCGAATGGACAGAGAGAAATAATGATAGCAGAAAAAAGCAAGTGTGGTGGCGTGTGCCTTACGTAAATGTAAGTAGGTGTGCAAAGAGCCAATGTCAAGTGTCAAAGCAAGTGTGTACTGCAGATGTAGAATTGTTTGTCCAGTGTCCCTCCGTACCTAAATATCTGCCAAGGGAGTTTGGCCAAGTGTTCGTGACAGTGTGGCTATGTGCCTCCCCTCTAGCTGGTGGCTGCACGTGCCCGCCTCCCAGATCTCCTCTGACACAACGTACACGAACTGTCAACTGAATGCTCCTGACTCTCGCCTGTTTTGTGCTTGGCGATTTTTTCAACCACTGTGATTCAAAACATGCTGTTTCCTTCTTTTAAACAATATGTGACTTGTATTACCTGTCACACAAAATTCCTTTGACAAATGTTTTTGGAACATTTACATCTTATAAGTCCTGTTGCTTTGCCACCTCTTGGTACCTCAGATTCACAACACAATTTTCCTCATACCTGCATATAACCCAAAATAAAAAAACTGACCCTATTGTGAAAAAAACAAGTGAATGTGTTGACGCATGAGAGTGTGGAAGAGTTGAAAGGCTGTTTTTGAGTGTACTGACGGAGTGTGTTTCTTGACTCTAGTGAACTGTTGATGAAGCAACTGATGTTGTGCATGCATATATCCTTTTTGTGAAAATCTTTATTATTCCACAAAACACTGTAAAGATATTTCCCAACAATAAACCTTGGGTGACAAAAACACTAAAATCCATCTCTAAACAAAAAAAAGTAGCCGTCAGAGCGCGATAAGAATGGCCTGCATACAATTCAAAAGAAACTTCAAAAAAGAAATTCGAGATTGTAAAAGATCTTATAAAGAGAAAGTTGATAACAGTTCAGAAGGTCATTGGCTAATGCGTGGAAGGTTTAAAGATACTTTCAGGGCAAGCAAACTCAAAGATGGCACACAGTCAATGCACTAGAGGAACGAAAAGCTTTTTCTTATGAAACTGAATATTTCTATTGCCGCTTTGAGCGTGAAGAACACAAACATGATCTTCAATCCTGTTTCTGTCTAAGCCTGCAACAAAATGTCTGTGATAATGATTGAATGATGAAGATTTTACTGTTCATGCCTACAGATGTTAAATCAGTATTTAAAGCATTGCATTGAGGAGGCTGTTGGGAGTGGGTGTATTTGGTGGTCGGCTTTTAAATCTTGTGCAGAGCCAGCTGTGTCCATGTTTTTAGTGATTTGGTTTTGCTCTGTGTTTGAAAGCATGCCATGTTCCCAAGTCTCTGGAAAAAATCAATAATTTTGGTCCTGTTCAAAAACTAATCACCCCAAAATCTTAAATGACTATAGACCAGTAGCTCTCACTCCAATAGTAATGAAATGTTTTTTGAACGAATCGTTCTCAAACGGCTTCTTATTCTCTACTTCATTCATATCTAGATCCTCTTCAGTTGCACTACAAAGCCAACAGAAGTACAAGATGATGCTACAATTACCTTCTGCATAATGTTTATTCCCACCTAGAAAAACCTGACTCCTTTGTTCGTATATTACTTTTCATTGACTTCTCTTCTGCCCTTAATACCATTCAGCCCCATCTATTAGCTCGTCAAACTGCTCTCAAAAAGATGTCTGTCCTCGGATAATTCTCTGATAATGAGCTTTTTGACCACCCGGATTCAGTTTGTTCGATTCAAAAAGCCATATCCACTCAAGATTTCAACTTCCACGTGGTTCTCCCCAATGCACTGTTCTGTCCCCCATCCTTTTCACCCTTTACACAAATGACTGCACATGGCTCTGATCTTATACGATAATCACATAATTCTGATGACTCTGCTCCTGGACATCAGTCTAATTCCCATGCGTGTATTTTAAAACAGTTGAGGAGTTCTCCCTCCTGGGTGCAAACAGAACAGTCCTTGACCTTAATGTTAAAAAGAGCTAAGGAAATGTTGAATGATTTTCGCAGGGAACCCCCACCCATACCAATCTTTACATAGATGGTGGTAAAGGTAGAGCGTGTACATCAATACAAATATCTAGGTACTATATTGATGATAAACTAAACTTTGATGCTAATACAGATCTAGTAAAAAGAAAATGGTCACTCACAGCATCTTTTTTTCCTTCAAAACTCCGGATTCATAAAGTAAATGTAAAATTTTTACAAAATATCTACCGGATGCTTTATTGAATCTGGTTTTTAATTTTTTCCCTTGGTTTGTTGTATGGGGCCGACTGTTAAAAACAAAAAACATAGTAAGGCAAGATGTAACCAGATGTGGCAAATTGGTGGCATGAGCAAAAGAAACTGAATGACTTGTATTAATGGCCGTGTGAGAGACCAGAGCTATACAATTGTGAGTGAAGACACACATGTGCTTGTGCAAAATATTATGAACTCCTTGCATTCTCAAAAGCGCTACAGAGTACCCATTCTAGAACCCCTGCGATTTAAAAATAGTTTTTATTCCCAACCTCAATTCTGCTAATTAATAGAATGTTATGACAATAAATTCTGAATTGAACTAAAGCCCACGACAGAGAAGACAGAGAGAGAGGGAGAGGGGGGGGGGGGGGTGGAGGGAGAGAGAGAGAGACTAAAGGCTACCTATTATAGTGTAAACTGTGTTCAGTTTCTAATAGAATATAGTATTAACTTCACTTATTTTTGTCTTATCATACATGTTAAACAAATGATTTTTTAATTATTATTATTATTATTTTCTTTAAATACGTGCGCATGTTTATTATTTTAGACTGTGTCAATATATTAAAAGAACAAGTATTAATTACTTAATATTTGTCTTATACAACATGATATAACAATTTGACTTAAAGTATAAAATTGCGGAGCATGGGTACGAATGTTTACAATGTGCGAGCGTGCGTGCGCGAGTGAACCTGGGAATGTGCGGACGCACTGGTATACTTGGCGCATCATGAGTAAAGTGATTTTTGTATGGGGTGGGTTTGTGGCTGCTGAGATATTTCTGATTTGTGGTGCATATATCTCAATGGTGCGTTCGAAGTTGGACAGTGGTGTGTGTGTTTTAAATATATTTTTAAATGTTTAAATGTTTATTGTTTTTTATGTAAGGCGATAACCCGCCGGAATTTTTCTCTGTCTTTGTGATAATAAAGCTTTTGAATTTGAATATGAATTTTGAATTTGAATAGCGATTGTTTCAATTCTAAACACACACTGTTATGTGTGGTGGTGGTAGTTACGCTATAACCATCCTCTTACCTTCCACTAGAACTGAATCCATTGCCTGTAGAATTAGAAGAAAAACAAAGGATTAAAAAAAAATGGCAGAGAGAACAAGTTTTGGCAAGAGTAGAAACTTTCCTTTTCAATTCCAGCTGAAATTTATAAAAAAAATAGCAGGAGCAGGGTGCAGTCATTTTTGGTGTTTTTCCCCTATCTAACCAACAGCTCTCTTCCATCTCTCTCTCTCATCAACTCTCTCCTCTCTCGCTCTCTCTCTCATCTCTCCATCCTTTTTTTTTTATTGCTATTTTTTTTTATTTTTTTTTTTCTCACTCTCTCTCTTCCTCTCTCTCTCTCATCTCTTCTCTCCTCTCTTCACTCTTCCCCTCCGCTGCTATGTTCACTTTCTCACTTCTCATCTCGCCTCTCCTCTCTTCTCTCTTTCTCTTCTCTCCTCTCCTCTGCTCTTACTCCTCTCCTCTCTCTTCCTCTCTCTCCTCACCTCTTCTTCTCTCTCTCTTCTCTCCTCTCCTCTCATCTCTCTCCTCTCCATCTCTTCTCTTCTCCTCATCCTCTCTTCCTTCTCTCCTCTCTCTCTTCTCTTCTCTCCTCCTCTACTTCTCATCTCTTCTCTTCTCCTTCCCCTTTCTCATTCTCCCTCCTCTCCTCTCTTCTCTCCACCCTCTCTTCTCCGCTCTCCTCTCATCTTTTTCCTCATCAGCTGCTCTTCTCTCCTCTTCTCTCTGCTTCCCTCTCCACCTTCTCTTCTCTCTTCTCTTCTCTTCTCTTCTCCTCTCCTCTTCTTCTCTTCTCTCTTGTCCTTCTCTTCTCTCTCTCCTCTCCTCTCTTCCTCTCCTCTCCCTCTCCTCTCCTCTGTTCTCTCTCCTCTTTTCTCTTACCAGGTGCGAACATAGTACTGGTCCCTTCCCTCCTGTGCTTTAATTTTACAGGATTTTAGTCTCAGCTGACACAATCCGACTTCGGAGCAGCTCATTTTTGTACATGACGCATGCTGGGTGTGCTCGTATTTCTGTAACTCTCCGAACGCTGACACGAAGTAAGGGATCTCTAACGTGCACATTTGCTCTTCTGCATGTGTATATACACGACGGGGTTTAAGGCACTAGCAGGTCTGCACTTGAAGTTGACCTGGGAGATAGTAAAAAAAAAAATCCCTACCCTTCATGTACCAGAGGCTGCAGAGATTCCAGCTAAGATGGACCCATAGGACAGAGGGCAAAATCGTTTTAGCCGCTTTGCTACAGTGTCGGTCATAGAAGTGTGTGTGTGTGTGTGTGTCTCTGTGTGTGTGTGTGTGTGTGTGTGTGTGTTGTCTGTGTGTGTGTGTGGGGTGTGTGTCTGTGTCTGTGTCTGAGAGAGAGAGAGAGAGAGACAGAGAGAGACAGAGAGAGACAGAGAGAAACAGATACAGGCAGACACAGAGAGAGACACAGAGAGAAAGAAAAGAGAGAGATAGAGACAATGACAATGACAATGACAAATTCTTTTATTTCGAGGATAATGAATAAGCACTCATGTGCTTTTTTACATCCAGTCCCCGCCCGTAGGGATACATCTTAATAATAACCCAACACTTATGCACTCTCACAGTAGAAACAAAGGGAAATATCCCTTTTCAAAACAGAAAACCCCCCAAAAACAAACAAACAAATAAAAGAAAAACCCCAAAACACCCCCCACCACACCCCCACAAAAAACCCCAACCAAACAAACAAACAAACACAAACAAAAAGAAAGAAAAACCAAACCAACAAAAGAAGAAAAAAAGAAGAAAAAGAGAAAAACAAACAACAACAACAAGAACGACAACAAAACCAAGAGAAATAATAACAACCAAACTTAACAAGTCATAAAGATAAACATCTATACATTGTCAAATGGTACATATACTTGTTACATATAACAATAAGATATTGAAATAGGGCACTCATTAAAACTTAAGTATAGCGGACAAGCCCAATAAAGTATTGAAAATATAAAATATGAATCCTTCATCAGGATACACTATAACTATATGCAAAAACGATGAAAGGTGAGAGAGAGAGAGAGAGAGAAGAGAGAGAGAGAGAGAGAGAGAGAGAGAGAGAGACAGACAGACAGACAGACAGACAGACAGACAGACAGACAGACAGACAGAGATAGAGAGACAGAGTGTGTGTGTGTATTTCAGAGATAATATCCAATATATAATTCCCAAAACAGTACACGATCACCATTAACACTCATTTTTAATTATACTCGTTCAAATTATATGTCATGATAATGAAATAAACTCAAAACCCATACATTCACACAATAAAAACAAGAAACAAAACACAAGAAGAAATCTAAACCTATACAGATTGAGAAAAGGGGAAAATTTGTTGTGGTTTTGGGGTTGGTGTGTGTGTTTGTGGGTGTGGGGTGTGTATGAGGGAAAGGAGTTGGGGGTTTTTGTTGGGGGGGGGTTTTGGGTGTGTTTTTAGGGAAAATACTAAATATATAATACTAAAAAGTGCCAAAGATCAACCCCAACACTTTTTTATTTATAAAACATACAAATTGAATTTTTATGATGATAAAGAAGGAAAACCCATTCAAACACACCCAAAAAAAAGAGGGGGGGGGGGGGGAATTTAAAATCATAAAAAAAAACCCTCACACAATTTTTAAGTAAGAGAGACAAATTCTTTTTTTTCCAAAGGAAATTTAAAAAAAGTAAAACCCTTACTTTTTTAAATCCAAATTCCGCCCGTAGGGTTTTCATATTAATAATTTAACCCAATACTCAAACTTTTAAACCGTAGAAGAAAGGGAAAAAAAAAAATTTTTAAAAAAAAAAGAAAAAAAACAAAAAAATCAACACAAAAAAACCCCCCGACAGACAAAAAAAAACCAAACCCAAAAACCCCCCCCCCCCCCCCCCCCAAAAAAAAAAAAGCAAAAAAAAAAACCCAAAAAAAGAAATAACAAAAAAACAAAAAGAAAAAAATAAAAAAACCCCACACACAAACAAACCCCAAACCCAAACCGGCCCACCCCCACCACCCACACCAACAAAACCCCCCACACACACAAAAGCCCCAATTTTTGATGCTTTTTTAAAAACCCGCCCAAAGACCCCATTTTTTTTTCAAAAAACCCAAGATTTCTCCCTTGGGTTTATCTCAAACCCGTTCCCCGCCCCCAATTTAAACCAAATCCCCCCCCCCCCCCCCCTTAGCCTGCCCGATGTAAAATTTTTTTGTTTTGGGGTGGTTGTGTGTTGGGGTGTGTGTGTGTGGGGCGCGCGCGCCGTTTTTGGGGTTTACATTTGTATTTGTAAAAAACCGTTAATTGTGGGGCGTGTTTTGTGTTTTCATTTTTTAATTTGTAAAAATCCCAAATTAAACAGAACTGGCTGCATGCGAAAGAATAGGGGAATGGGGAGCGCTTTGATTTGTTTTTTTTTTTTCAAGTTTTAAACGCGTTAAAAATTCCATGTATTTCTATTAATTTTTATTAATTTTTAAACACCAAAAGCAAAAAAAAACAAAAAAAAAATCCAAACCCCAAAACAAAAACGAAAAAAAAAAACCAAAAAACAAAAAAAAAACCCAACCCCCTAAACAAACCCCCAAAACAACAACTACAACAAATAACAAAAACACAGAGAGAGAGACCCAAAAAAAAATGACAAAAGACAATGACAAATTCTTTTTTTTTCGAGGATAATGGGAAAAAACAATGTGCTTTTTTACATCCAGTCCCCCCGGCCCCTTAGGGAACTTTTTAATTAAAAATAAACCCCTTTTTATTTCAGTCCCCAAAAAATTAAAAAAAAGGGGAAAAAAATTTTTTAAATTTTTTTTTAAAAACAGCTCCCCCCCCCCCAACCCTCCCCCCCACCCCCCCCCCCCAAAAACCCTCCCCCCCCCCCTCCCCCCCCCCCCCCCAAAACAAGCAAATTTAAAAAAAATCCTAAAAATAAACCCCCCCCCAAAACCCCCCACCCCCCCCCCCCAAAAAAACCCAAAACCCAAAAAAAACAAACAAACAAAAGAAAGAAAAAACCAAACCCAAAAAAAAATGATAAAAAAGAGAAAAACAACAAACAACAACAACAAGAACAAGAACAAAAAAAAGCCCAAAAAAAAATAACACAACCAAACTTAATAAGTCAAAAAATAAACATTACACATTGGAAATGGGACACCAAACTTGTTTTACATAATTAAAGATATTGAAATAGGGACTAATTTAAACTTAAGTACAGAGGCAAGTCCCAAAAAAGTATTGAAAATATAAAAATTTTGAAACCTTCATCAGGATTTTTTTTTGACTTAAAAAAGGAAAGATTAAAAAGGGGAGAGAGAGAAGACAGGACAGAGAGACAGAGAGTGGGTGTGTGTATTTTAAGATATATCCCAAAATTTAATCCCAAAAATTTTCCACCCCTCAAACTCATTTTAAAATTTTACTCGTTTCCCCCTTTATGTCATTATTTAAAAAAAAATTTTTAAAAACCCCCTACAAACCAAAAATTAATAAAAAAAGAAACAAACCCAAAAAGAAATTTAAAAAATTACAGTCGTTTTGGGGGGAGGGAAATGGTGGGGGGGGTGGGTGAGTGGGAGTGGGTGGGGTGTGTGTGTGGTGGTTTGGGGTGTGTTTTGTGTGGTGTGTGTGTGTGTGTTTTTGGGTTTTTTTGAGGTGTGTGTGGGGGTGTGGGGTGGTGGGGGGGTTTTCAGGGATAAACAAAATATTTTTTAAAATCACATAGCACACGCCCAAAACAAACAACCTTTTTTTTTTTAAAAATCCTGCAAATTTGAATGTTTGGTAATAAAAAAAAGTGCAATTTTTTCCAACCACTCACCCAAATTTAAAAAAGGGGGGGAAAACCAATAAAGTCATAAAAAGAACTTTTACACATTTGTAAGGGAAAAAAAAAACAAAAAAATTTTTTTTCCCGGGAATGAATAAGGGATTCATGTTCTTTTTTCATCCCTCCCCCCCCCAAAGGGGTCACAATTTTTAAAAAGCCACTCAGTTAAACTCAAAACTTTCCCAAAAGAAGAAGCCCAAAGGAAAAAAAAAATTTTTTTTAAAAAAAAAAGAGGGGAATAAGAAAAAAACAAACAAAAAATAACCCAAAAAAAAAAACAACCCCAAAGAGCAAAAAACAAAAAATTTTCAACCCCGAACCCCCTCCCCCCCCCCCCACCCCCACCCCAAAAAAAAAAGACAACAACAACAACCAAAAAGCAGAAAAAAAACACCTTTCCAAATAAACAAATAAAAAACAAGAAAAAACAACAACAACAAACAAATGAAAAAAAAAACACCATAACCCCAAAACCCCCCAAAACAAAAACAACCAAACAAACAAAAACAAACAAAAACAATTTAAAAAAAAAAATTTAAAAAAAAAAACACCTCCCCCCTTCACACTCACACAAACCACACAAAACCCACACACACACAACACACACACACACACAACCACACACACACACACACACCACGTGCATACACCAAAACAAAAAACAAACAAGCGAAAAACCCAAACAAATTACCAACAAGAAGAAAGTAAAAAACCCCACAGAAATAACAACACAGAGAGAGAGAGGAGAGGAGAGAGGAGAGAGAGAGAGAGGAGAGAGAGAGAGAGAAGAGAGAGAGAGAAGAGAAAAGCCAAACTTAAAAGATCAAAAAAATTGAACACCTTCATATTGTAGAAAGTACACATAGTTGTTACACGTGGTATAAGATATTAAAATAGAGATTCACTGGAGCTCAAGTCCAAAAAACAAGTCCAAAATAATATTGAAAATCGAAAGTATGAATATGCCCTTTATTAGAATACACAATAACAATAAGGAAGAAGAGAGAGAGAGAGAAGGAGAAAAGAGAAGAGAGAGGAGAGAGAGAGAAGAGAGAGAGAGAGAGAATGAATAATTGCATATGGGTCTTAGGCCAAAATACAGAAAGAGAGAGAGAGAGAGAGAGAGAGGAGAGAGAGAGGAAGAGAGAGTGGTGTGTGTGTGTGTGTTTTGGGGTGGGGTGTGTGTGTGTGTGTGTGTGTGTGTTGTGTGTGTGTGTGTGTGTGTGTCAGAGGTGGTACTAAATATATAATCTCAAAACATACACATTACCTTTGACACTTATTTTGATTACTTAGACAAAAAATATGTTATGATAAAAAATAATAATAATATAAAAAAAATTATAATAATACTAATAATAAATAAATAAATAAAAACCTCAATACCCCCTACTCTCACACAATAAAAACAAGGAAGAAAAGAAAGAAAGAAAAAAAAAACAAAACAACAACCAGCCAGATCTATAAGGTCATAGTGAGAGAGAGAGAGGGGAGAGAGAGAGAGAGAGAGAGAGAGAGAGAGAAGAGAGAGTGTGTGTGTGTTTTCAGTGATAACTCAAATTAAAAATTTTCAGACAGTGCACTCACGTCAAAAACCCCAATTTTTTATTTAACATGCAATTTAATGTAAGATAAGAAATAAACTAAACCCTATACCATACAATAAAAATAAGGAAAAGAGAAAAAAAGGGGGGGGGAAAAAGCC